>JBBPBP010009779.1:72955352-72974223 GCA_037974735.1 Cicer chorassanicum
ATAAAAGATGAAATTGTCACTTAAAATTAAAATAAAGGACTAAATCGAAAAGAAAAAAAAGACTAAAGTAAGTGTAGTAGTATTTTTTAAAAAAGATTATTGTGACAAATAAAATGTATCATATAAATAAAGTAAAAATAGTAGTATTTTAAAAAAAATTATTGAAAATTTTGGATGGCCGTGATCTATAAAAAAATCAACAAAAATGGATAATAATTGTGAAAAAATAATAATAAAAGATAAACAATTCTTTACCGAAATTTTTAAAAATGAAAAATGTAATACCGAATCTAACATATTATAAAATACACAATAATACCGAATCTACCCAATGTACTTACAAATTATTTTAATTTTTAATTATTTTAAACTTAAACACGGATAAAAAGGAAGTAGAAAGAACACACAGTATTCATAAAATTAAAACTGTTTGGTTCAGCAATGCTTGCATTTGAACATGCACGAACTGTTGAGATCATAAGCTATCACGTCATTTCCGTACACTCACTTTTTTTCATTGTCTAGTCTTTTCATTCTTCACATCACTGCTTCACAACTTCATTGTCTAGTTTGAATTGTTACAATATTACTTTGTTAATATTAGTGAGTAAAACCTCATCACTATTTTTGAGATATTGGTTGTTGTTTAATTAAGATTGTATAATTCAAATTTAAATTTTGATATTATAAATTATATAACATAATAAAATTAAAATTGATATATTTTATAATTTGATTAAGATTAGACGAACACTAATTTAATGGAATGTGTGAATTTTTCCAAGGTAACAATTTAAAATTCGAGTTTGTTAATTAAATTATTTTTAAGTTATCTTCATTTTTTTTTCTTTTTCAAGTCCTCTTATTTCGAATACTCCTTTTCATTATTTTGTATTATATATATAATGTTTAATTAATTAACACATAGTATTAATCAGATTTTAACTTTCAATTTATATATTTTTTTTCTTTTTACTTTCTAGGCTGCCCATTCCCCAAAATTATGTTGATTTCTACTATCACTATATTTATCTTCTATACCTTGATGGTTTAATTGCACTAATAAGTACTCTTTATTTTGACTAATTAAAACTAAATTTTGTCTTCCAATTTTTGAATTTGAGATTTTATTTTACTTGTTTTACAAGTTTTAGAATTTTTCTTCACAATTTTGATTGAATAATTTTTTATGACATATTATATTCATTAATGATGTGAAATTATGTTTAATGATATAATATGGCTAATTTTAATCAAAACTAGCTAGTGGATATGTGTGTGTAAGAGAGAATATCATCACAAAGAAATATTTTAAAATCCTTTCAAATTCTAATTGAATCCACTCTATTAATAGCATCTTTGAAATTGTAGCAGAAAATACATAGACGCACAATTATGTAGAAGCGCAGAGTCATACCTTCCACAATCACATATACACGAACACGAATCCAAACACTTGCTAAGTCTCAAATTGGATAATAGAAAATAAAAATAATAAAAAATAGGTGAAACTTACAACTAAAAATCATGAATTTAGAAAATAGGTGGACAAAATCTTGTTTATGAGGACATAAAAATGTATTTCCGCTTATACTAATCATATTTGCGCAATTATTCTTTTTCTTGATTTTTTCTTTTTTGTCTAACAATTTATTTTCTTGTCCTTCTACTTTCTATTTGCTCAATTTTTTTCAACTATTGCATTCTTGTAGGCTATTTTGTCGGTATATTTTCATTACTAGAATTCTACTCTCTACTCTTGCATACATTTCCCACCTCCAATACATTTAAAAAGATTTTTTTTATCCTTTTTTTACTATATATAAATTGAAATATTTTTCCATTCACTTACATATTTTTGACACTTTCAAATTCTTTGGCAAATTTTCTTAGCATTGGGAAACTTTCGAAGCACAAGTTACTTTTTCGAATTTTTTGATGATATTTTTGAAAGTTTCCAATTTCCAATTTACCTTCAAAATACAATTTCCAATTTTTTAAAATATTTTCGAAAGTTTCACACAACATATATAAAACTTCCAAAATAGAGGATTTAAAAATTTTCAAAAGTTTCGAGCAATTTGAAACTTCCGAAATAGATATTCAACAGTTTTCGAAAGTTTTGAACAATACGAAACTTTGGAAACACATTTTTAAATCTTTTGAAACTTTCAACAATCTCCAAAGTTCTGAAGTTACATTGTTTCCAGAAATATGAAATTTTCAAAATTTTTGAATCTCTCGATACATTCTAAATTTTTGAAAATGTTTTTTTTAATACAAGTTATTGAAATGTTTATTTTATAGTGACTAGGACCACAAACATGAACTGAGAAATTATTCGTAATATTGCCCGCAATATAGGCGATAGAGGCAAAATAGTTCCACCCACTACATCTTATTAATGAATGAATGAGGTTAACCATCCACCTCGTCAACATCATTGTAGGTGTAGTTTTAGGTCTCACAAACTTGATGAGGATATTTAGGAGCCTGAACAAATGGACTATGAGGAAGTTGAGGAGCAAGCAGTTGAAGAGAAGACAGTCGAAGAGTAGGTCCAACAACGTGGATTCCCTGGAGGGCCATTGGTCACATCACTTGACACAATATGAACACCATGTCGCTCGAAGGAGATGTGCATTTTAATTAACTAAGTTTTTTAATTAAGAATAAGTATATTATATTTAGTCCATTTTTGTAATGAAATTTAGTACATTATTTTATTGTTATGTTATATATTTTTTAATTACTTGTAGGATTGTTGTCCATTGAAGGTGATCACACACGGTTTGAAACTGAAGAAGTTTGCTGAAGAATCGGTACCTGAAATTATACAACATTGGATTCAAGAATCTGTATTGGTGCATTTGTCTTCAACTTATTTGACGATGACCGATGTTGGTCTTATATCTATCTTTGTAGAAAAGTGGCATAGAGAGACCAACTTGTTTCACATGTCATTTTGGGAGATGAGTATTACACTAGAAGATGTCATGACTCTTTTGCAGATTCCTCCCCATGGTAGGTTCTTCAGTGCACCAATAAATATGAATATTAATATTGTTGTGATTGCTACACATGAACTGCTTAGGGTAACAATGAAAGAAGCAGTTACTGAGATAAATTTTGACAAATGTGCTCAATATAGACTGCAGTGGTTACGTGATCTATACAAAAATCTCATCCAAACTAACCTGTTTGAGTGTGCTGCAAGAACATATCTTGTGCACTTAATTGGAAATACTATCTTCCCTAACAAGACTCACACTCGAGTTGAGGTGAAGTATATTAGTTTGTTAACTATTTAGAATGTTGTTGCAATTATGCATTAAAGTATATTAGCTTGTTATTTACCAGAGCGATGTCTTCGACAATTTGGTCGCATTCGGTGCATTTCACTTGATGTTCATCTAGTGCCAGCTAGTATAGATTGGAGTGGCAGAATCATATGAGAGCATGTATAGCAACCCTTTAGTGTCTCTCGCCTCTAGTGGCGTTTCCTTATGAGGTCTCAGCTAACTATTTTGCCTGGTACTTACATGTTTCACATCCTCAAATCCTCATTGATGCTCCACCTGCGGATCCACATGTTCCATCATCTTCTGCACATGTTGGTGCATCTTCGGCACGAGACGCTAGAGCATCTAGTTGAGGTAAAAACTTTTTTGATATATGTTTTAAGGACAACAAACCTTACGAAATAATTGTTATGTTTTATGAATGGTGATCTACTGATGATTGCACTTGAGTTTTATTTAAGGAACATGAATCACGTTAGTGGACAAGCAAGAAACCATTCATCTCAATAAGTGCATAAGTATCTACTGAATCATGAAAAAATTAAAGTAGTGTATCATGAAAAAAAATATTAAAGTAGCGCTAGAAGATTATTTTATGGAGATATTGTGACACCCTAAACCCCAAAATAACATTTATAATAATTTATACTAAATTATTTGAAGAAAACTCGCGGCGGATGAAGAAAATCTGTTCAAGAAAATAAAAGTTTTTATATCTATTTTAGGATATCACGTTTCTTTAAATACACATGTAACAATTCAACTTTGTTCCTCAATTAAAATTCAATTAACTTGATTTAACTAGAATTTTTTGATTTAATTCCCAAGACTTACTGGTACTAAGGTTTTCATATAAAAAGTCATTTATAATTACATAAGTAAAATACACATTACAACCCTTAATTCCCGGTATCACCTATCAGAGCGGAGTTTCTCCCAAACTTGAACTTCAAGACTCATTAACCTGTAATAACTGCGATTTCGCAAACGCATGGCCAAGCCAGTCAAACACAAACAACGAAGGAGGTGAGTTTTGAAATCATGTTGATAGTATAATATAAGTAAGAAAAACACGCAATTAATCATCAATAAACCGTATCATTACACAAACATTCTTCAAAGAACAACATCACATTATATAGTCAGAGTCAAGGAAAATTAATACAGTTCACTATAACATCAAATCATCGCAGAAATTATTATCGCACACGATACATATTAATCACAACAAAACAATCACAATAAAATGCAATGCTATGCATGAGCTTAGACTCTACTTCACAATGTGGTACCATTCTAACTCTGAAGTACTTGGTTAGGAGGCCATGATACTATGCCACCATTCCGGTGGACGGACAATTCAAATTGACCCTGTCCTCATAGATCCCCTCAACTCAACCCGAGACACATATACGCGACAATCGAGGTAAACGTGTGTTGCATGGTAGCTCCCGACATTTGGAGTGCTACCTCCAAGTCACCTAGGAATTCCCCACCCGAATACCTCCAAGGTCTAACAATCTTACCTTAAGGCTCAACAGTAGACCGCCACGATCAGGTTCAATTTAGTTGTACTTCCCTGAAATCGCTAGGCTTGTCAGGCCCTACCTATATGATGACAAAATAATCTCCACTTCACAAATTCCCAATATTTATTTTCTCCCCTTGTTGGCCTAGGATATTCCATTAAGACCGTAATATCAAACACAAATTGGAATCAAAATTATTTCATCAGGGGTTACTTCAATATTTTCATCACAAATTCATAACATCACTATTATAAATCACATATCATCATCATTACATAACTCATCACAAATTTATGAAATCACAATTATTATTCATACATCATCATCATCACATAAAATTATCACAATGCACACATCTTTTATTATCACATCACATAAACTCATCTAATCCAACATATGCACCAAATTCAATCGACATCCAATATCACAATAATATCAAATATCACACATTTAACAAAAATAAATCAAATATCACAATAATATCAAATAACACACATTCAATGGAATTAAATCAATCAACACCTTATAAATATTTCTATTCCACATTTTAATCTCACAATTCCCATATTTGCACATTAATTAATTTATCACTCAAAGGGCTACTGCCGTACGTAGCAAGCCCCGGATGAATCGTTGGGGAAATACGGTTTTCCCGTTCATCTTCCAAAATATTACACTCATGAATTCAAACGCTCTCTCACCCCTTACCTTATTTCGACGCTTTTACACACAAATAAGATTCCACGAGCAAACAGCCTTTGTTCTTTGACTCTTTATCCTTCAATCGATCTAACTCGACAGTTTATGGGTAAACGTCAAAAATAAATTATGAGAAACTACTCTAAAAACTAAATTCGAAATTCGGTCAAGGAAAATTACCATAAATCAGAAAACCAATGAGTGGATAATATAGCCACTTTTCACACGATTGTTTTGGCGTTGGTTTCACTCAAATCGGACTTACGGTGAAGAAGAACGGTGCAAAATAAGGAATTTTATAAACGGAGAAATCAGGTATTTTAGAGAGAAATTGGGATGCTTAAAAATCTGAGGAAGTATGTTTATTTGACTACCTAAATGAATAAAATAACATACTGAAATTTGGACGAGAACGGAGAAAATTTTCTAGAACAGTTATCGTTCATCGGTATCAATTTTTTCTTCTTATGTGAAGGTGCGGCTGCTTCTTTCAATTTGGTCTACTGTAGCGTATGTTAGGGTATATTTGATTATTTTTTTTAACATATTAGTTATTGTTATCCTAACTTATTGGACTCTATTTTATTTTATTTTTTTCACAAAACCCACCTAATTACATACTTATTTTAATTTATTTATTTTCCACTAAAATAATATATTTCAGAATATCAAATTAAAAGATTATTATATTATGAGAATAGTTAAAATAATAATAAAAAAATATAACATCAATATTTTATATAAGCCACTAAATCAATTAAATATGTATAAAATAGGCACAACTTGACAAGCACACATATACAGAAATTAAGCGCAATATTATTAATATTTCAAAACAAATATTTTATAAAATAAAGTAATTAATAAATACATTAATAATTAAGATTCTCATATTCAAGTAAATCACTATAATTATCCTTTTTTTTTCTTTTCAAATACTCATATTAAAATACTATCATCATTAGAGAGTATTTGAAATTATAAAATAAATAAATATAACATCAACACTTTATATTAGTTACTAAATCATAATAAATATATATAAAATCACAATGTCATAACAAGTATATAAAAATAAAGGAAATTAAACACAATAGTATTATTATCTCAATATAACTATTCAGAAAAATAAATAACTAAAAATAGAAATAGTTATAAATAATCGAAATATAATTACGTGCCCAAATAACATCATTCGAACATCTAAGAAGATTTCACATTAATTACGCACGCGTACACGTAAAATCTCATAAAATCTTTTTTATATATATATATATATATACCATAAAATACTATTATTTTTAGGAAACTATAAGAAAATTATAATGTTTATTATTTATATCACTCATTTAGTCAAATACGTACATATTAACACATAATAGAAAACATACATATAAATAAAATTAATCATAAAACTAATTAACATATATCTAAAATAATTTTAACACCAAATTATTTATCTAAATAATATGTAATTAATAAAATAATTTATTATAAAATTCGGGGTGTTACAGATATTAGAAGGGAATCTTCCAAACAGGTTTATGAACCCATGAGAATCAAACAAGTGAAAAGTTATCTCAAGAATCAAATGCAACAAGTGTTTAGAATGTTTTGAACCAAATAATAATTGTCCAAATTTGAACTAAAGGCCAAGATTATTCACTCCAACCTAATAATGTTGCAACTGCACTAGAACCACAATTTCCATAAGGAAAAACATCTATTATGCCATAAAAATACAGATAAATAAATTAGGAAAATGCTTCTTAGATGGTTGCTTTGCAGACCCTTGATATGGTTGCATTCCAAACGCTTGAGATGGTTGCATTCTAGATCCTCAGCATGGTTATTTTGTAGGATACTGAGATTGTTGCTTTGTAGATCATTGAGATGGTTGCATTCCAGATCCTTGACATGGCTGCTTTGCTGAATGCTGAGATGGTTGCTTGAGAAATCTCTGAAAAGCATCAACATACTCCCAATATGAAGAATCACGAGAAGCAACAAATTCTTTTCTCTTTTGATTTTTTTAGTAGTTCATTTGGTTTTCACTTTATCAGGTGGTGGGCACATTGTTATGGTATGTGGAAAAAAAGTTTACGCACATTTGTCACGAATATCCTTTGATCAACAATATCTTGTGTCTTCGTGTATGCTTTTATTGTCTGCCATTCTTATAAGAAGTCATACTGTGATAGAGATGAAGTAGCAATGTCAAGTTACAAGGAAGGGGGTTTGAATTGTAATCTTGCCTATTTAAAATTTCCTGTTAAAAACTTAAGAAAACAACTCAAGAATGATCTTGGTTATAAAAACAGAAACGGAGAACGTTCTTGGTTTTAAAACAGAAAACGCATAACGTTCTTGATTAGTTAAAATCACAGTTTTAGTTTCTCTATTTAATTTTGATAATAACAATAACTGAATGTAAATAGAGATAAGGAAGAAATACCACACAAGAATATATCCTGGTTCACCCAACGTGGGCTACGTCCAGTCCTCACAACTGTGAGATTTTCACTAAGTGTTCAAAGAGAAAGGGAGAACAATCACAGTTAGAGATCAACCTTGATCTGTAACTACACTTCCTTTCCACCCAGAAAGGATTAATCAGGTCACCTAACTAATCTGTTAGGATTTCGAAGTTAACTCTTTTAATCACACTCAAACTATAAACAATCCTTATAGTTATGAGTTTATACAATAATAATTTGAAAGGTTTGTTTGAATCTAATTTTGCTCAACTCTTGTTTGAGAAAAGGATTCAGAACAGAGAAAGAACTCAGTAGAATAAAACTGGAAGTATGTATTTGGTTCAGCCTGATTTCTTTTGTGAATGAGATGACTTCAAGAATGCAAGTGAATATGATTTAATGAGTATACTTATCACTTGAAGATCTGGTTAATGCTTGCGAATTTGCCTTCCTTTTATAGATTTTTTGAGCAATTAATTCTGGTCAGAAAGAGCTGTTGGGAGTGCTCTGTTTTCCTTCTGACAGAAGCAAGGAATCTGTTGACAAATAGAGCTCCATGTATTTGACAGTTTTGGGCTTTCTGTTTTGGGCCTTTTGCTTGATCTAAAACAGACTTGTTGCGTGCTTTAATGACCCATTAAGCTTTGATAATATTTGATAGTGATTGGGCTTCGATTTGGATGTTTAATTTGATCCAAAACTGTTTGGAAAGGAGTGAATATTTTTCTGCAGAAATGAGAAGTCTTCTTCTGCAGAAACAGAGATTGTTCTTCTAAAAAATGGAGAACGTTGATTATAAGTGGAGAAAGATAATCAATCTTATCTGATAGACCTTTGAATAATCTGAGGACTTATATTCAATCTTGAGTTTCAGTTTTGTTCAACTTTCTTGACAGTTTCCAGACTGGAGAAAGTTGCAGTCCGTTTTTTGATATGCTTAGATTCGTGATGATTTTTCTTAATGATCCGAGAATCGTTTTGAGTAAAAATGATTCCTATCTATTCCTTGCCATGTACTGATGAAATTGGTATAAAGATTTCAGACATAATCAATGTAGAAGTGTTGGAGAAAGATTGGTGAAGTGGCTGTAACGATCTTTCTTGATTCTGCTGATCTTTCTCTGTATAGTTTATGATCATGACTTATTTCTTTGCTTTGCTTGGTTCCTATCTTTAATAAAAACACTCAAGAGCACATATTAAATTAACATAACATTTAGAATCATAATTAATATCTTTAATTAATCTTTTGTTTATTTTCATCAAAACTTAATTTGAGAGTTTGTCTTAACAAGAGATTCTTCATACTCCAATTCATGCTCCATGCTTAATTTTCTCACAAGCACAATGTAATCCATGAGTTGTTCTGATTGATCAACCACATGTTGTTTTTTCAATACCTAATGCCTACCATCTTTAATCTCTTTAACTCTTTATCAATTTTTTAATATATTTTATTGATACAAAGTGATTCAATCTCTGATAAAATGGTGAATTAAACTTGTGTTCAATATTGTTAATGCTTTTCTGAAAAGACGCTTTGATGCTACACATTTGATTCTTCGACATCATATTCACAACATCTCAGCTTTTTCACAAATCTTCATCACTAATTTGCAACATGTTTTTGAACTTCCAATGAGCAGACTCAACCCTACAAATAAATTAAATAACACAAATTACATAAATGATTCAATCATGTCTCTAAAACAAACCATAAATTAAAATACATGTTGGCCATTGTATTCTCTAAATACATCACTCTATTGGTTCAAGCACAACAAATCTTTATTTGTAAGCTGTGAACCATGAATCTTTAACATAATCAACAAAAATGATAATATTGGCACACACTAACTCAAAGTGTTGCAAATGATGATCATACCCCTCCACACTAGTTAAATATAAAATCCTTTTTCCATAATTATGTTACCTCATCTTGACTATCATTTTTCACATATTATTTGTATTTTACCTCAACATTTTCTTACTCTTTTTCTAGTAGTTGTATCAGATCTAATAGTAACAATTATTATTCTATTTTGTCCTTCAATAGTTTTTACCCATTTAAATACAACTTCTCGAAAGGAAAATATCTGCAAAATATATTTAAGATAAAATATCAACATATGTGTATACATTAAAAATTAATAATATCAATTATTATTAAGATTACTTGATCAGTCATGAATTTATTAGTGAAATCTACGGTTGGTGAAGCAGAAACTTCACCATCAACTCCATTCATACCTGATTTAATTTGAAAAGATATAACAAATTTAATTAATATTTATATTGTAAATACAATATATTAACAAAATAAAGTAATTATTTTGAAAAAAAATACATTAAAAAATTTGAGTAATATTCCAAATTTTTGAAACTTTCAAAATTTTCATCTTTATCGACAGTTTCGAAATGTAAGTTTTGTTTTTCAAACTTTCGAAAATTTAATGCTTCGAAGGTTTCAAAGTTTCAAAAATATGCATTTCGAAAATTTTGTTGAAAATGAAAGTTTTGAAAATATTTAACAAATACAATAAATTCTATTTCAAAACTTTCAAATTAATCCAAAACTTTCGATTACTCTAAAAATATGAACTACTTTGTATTTCAAAAAATTTGTAATCAACCAACTATTTGAAAATTTTCAGTAACCAATTTTTGTAAAGGTGGAATATAAATATCAAATTTTAGTAACATTTTTCTATAAAAAGTAGAAAAGGGTAAAAAAAAAAAGTATTTTCATTGCATTGAGAGGTAATAGGTATATGTGAGAGATATCTCTTCTAGTACAATAGTCACACAAAAGCTGAATAGAGTGGGCCACGAGGCCCATAATAGGATATAATCTTGGATATTGAGACTGTAGTCTATCAAATAGACTCCATTATTTACAAAGATATAGTCTATCGCATTTTAAAATAAAAATAATACACTTAACAAATAAAACATTTGAGATTAATTTAATATATTGTCTGTATAAAATTCTATATATTGTCAACACATAGAGTTATCAATTTTAAATTTATATAAAATTGTGTATTTGATATGTGATATATTATGTCACTCTATTACAAGTTACACACATTTATGAATTTCAGATTTATATAAAATTATGTGTTTGATTAATAATATATTATGTCACTCTATTATAAGTTACACACACAAACAATTATGAAATTCAAATTTATATAAAATTGTCTGTTTGATAAGTAATATATTATGTCACTCTATTATGAGTTACACGCACGCACGCGCATACACATACAGAGTTGTGAATTTAATATTTATATAAAATTGTGTTTTTGATCGGTAATATATTATGTTACTCTATTACAAGTTACTCTTGGAGTCAACGAATTTTCAAATATGATATATTATGTCGATAATCAACAGTTGAATTAATCAAATTCATCGTTGATATTAAGTTATTAAGTTTTATCAGTAATATATCATCTCAAAAATCAACAATTGAATTATTAAAATTTATCGTTGATAATGAATTATTAAACATAATAACTCATGATAAAATTACTCTTAAAGTCAACGAATCTCTACAACGTATAATGACTAATCTAAGAATAATGTCTAGTGAAACACACAAACTTTTTATGTTTTTAAATAATTAATAGTTTTTCGGTATAGTGGAAATATAAATAATTAATAGTTGTTCGATGTACTGGATTAGTGCATCCCAAAATAATCTAGACTATGTCTCTACTTGGCAACATAAAAAAAATGATGCTAGAAGTTATAAATTTTGTTATACTTTATAGTTTGTAATATTTTTTGATAAATTAATTCAAGTAGTTTATGAGTTTATAGTTTAATATTTTTTTTCTTCCAATTTTACTTATTCCTCTTTACCTTTTATAATTTATTTATAATAATTTAAAAAATTTAAAAATTTAAAATAAATAATTTTTAAATGAAATTAGTTTTAATAAATAATAATTTGTATTAAATAATTTAAAATAATTTATTTATTTATTTTAATTTAAAATAAATAAATAAATAAAAAAGTATACCAAATTGATAATTTTAAATTACTATTTTTTAAATATTTAAACCATTAATTGATAAAATTTATTTTTAATTAACAATGTCATTTTACATTTTGAAGCTAATTGAATCGTTAATTTGACTAAACATTCAATTAATTGAACAACTATCAGCTATAAACTATCAATTATAAACTATAAGCTAATTTTATTAAATAGAATCTATGCTCCAATAGTAAATTTTGAGGTTGAGGTAGGGATGACAAAAAGGTGGAGTCTAAATAGCCAGTTAATTTAACTCGTTATTTTAGATGGGGTAAATTGAAGTTTTGAATTCGACCACTCAACTAGCTTGTTCCATTTAACTTGTTGAAAAAATAGAGCGATGATAGGACATTGCGTGTTGGACGTTGGTCCTCTGAATGAGTTTAAGAAGATAATTTTTGACTTATTTTTATTTTTCTACAAGCCTATAAATACAAAGCCTCCATTTTTAGTTATTTTTGCTGGTGAATTTATTATTTTTCCCTTGTTTAAGGGAGAAATCTGGACTATTTTGAAATATGTTGGATTTAATTCAACTTAGACTATCTTGAGGTTATTGTTGGAGAACAATTTTTCTTTTTTTGTATTCTTTTGATTATTGGTTAGTTGTTACTCATGTTAATTTATGATTGGTTGTTTGCCATTATTATTTGTATGAGATGTAATTGAAAAAAAAATTTATTGATAGGTCAACTTGAAAATTTCAACCACTTATCTAAGTTGACTCATCCCACCTCATTTTAAACATGTTCTTGGTGTAGTGGACTAAAATAAAGCAAATTGATATGTTTTGCTACCTCTAAATTGTTCTAACCTAGGATAAATTAAGTTTGAGCTAAACATGTAAAATTGAGATTTTATGGTATTTCGAAATGAGTTGTTTTCTCTAAAGTGAACAACTCACTTTAGAGAATAAAGTGAGTAATATTAACAATTGATTATCAAATGAATAATTTACATTATGCGAACATATACGACCATTCATGAGTAGTTATAATATTAACCATTGATCACTCGTTATAAACTTTTCATTTTAGATGAGTCAAATTCATTTCGAAAACAATACAAATTCTAATGAAGGAAAGTATATTAGTAAAAATGGAAGGTGCAAATAGCAGTACTCTTTTCCTGAATGCTAAACAGAATTAACCCACTTGCACAAAACCTTATCGTGAATTGAGCCCAAACATTTACCCAACAACAAAATCCATTAAGCACGACAACAACAAAAATTATCCAAATAAAAAAAAGAATTTAATTATAATTTTTACTCTTTTATTTTTATAAATTCACAAAGTTGATTCTCAATTTTTAAATTCAACACTTTTAATATCTCTTTCTAATTTTTTAATTAAAAAAAGGAATAATGTGAAATATTGTAAATAATGGGACATATAATATAATAATGTTGAATAATTAATATTTGTAAAATTAAATAAATTTGTTATAAATTTTAATTTCAACTTTTAAAATTAATCGAACCATAGAGAAATAAAACCTATGAAAGGACATTAAAATTACTATTTAATCGAGAGAAAAAAAAGACAAAATTCATAAATAAACGAAATAGAATCTGTATCATTCATTCATTTTGGTTCAATCAACCTGAAATGAAATGCCTCCAAATGGCACTTCTCAATCTCCCTCGAATCTTCTTCTCTCTCCCTCCTTCCTCTTTCTCCCTTTCACTCCCTTCTCAACCTCCGTTTCAACCATTCTTTTCTTCTTCCACTTCGCTCCGTCGTCTTCGGTGCCGCGCCGTCACGCCAAATCCTCCGCCACATAACTCTGATCCATCTCCGGGAAACGATTCAACACAACTTCAAGGTATAATCTTTAATTTCGTACTTTAGGTTTCGTTTATTTTTATCTAAATTTCATTTTATTTATTTTTTATATGTTAAGAGCATTGCATGACCTTAATGAGTTAATTCTATCACGTTTTTTTTCCTCATGCTCTGTTTAGAAACAGGAATTACAATTTGTACCAAAAAAAAAAAGAAACACGAATTATAATAAGTTAACTATACTCTCTTCTTTAAATCTGATATGATGACTTGATTTATGTCGGTTAACTATTTGAGTTTTGAAAGCCACATTTTTTTTATAATTTTTTATCGAATTGACATCGATTGAGTCATTGGCCTAGTCGTAGAGACCAAAAGGACTGTTAACTTATACTTTCTGAGGAGTGTCGTCGATCGTCAATAAAATTTCAAGTGAATTTTAAGCATCGGTGTACTGTGGACTATGTAGCATCTTCCATAGTGTAGTAATTTAAGTTTCTTTTGTTTTGAATTGAAAGAGTTAAGAGTTAGCCAAATTCTAAGGTTGAACACTCAACCATTTTGGTAAGTGGTCTACGACCAACACTTTAAAATCACCCAAAACTTCAACAGACGACTCAATACCTACCGATATTAGAAGCTCATGGTTCTCATTGTGCTAACTAGTGAAACGGTGACCTGATTAATTTCTTTTTGGAAAGAAAAGGGAATATAAATGTTAGTGTTTCAAAAGTCAACTCATTTTTGTTTTCCTTTGTTTTTATCAAACCGACACCGATCATGTCACCGTTGTACTCACAGGAACAGAGATGACTGTGAGCTCTACTTCAAAGGGACAACATTAGTTGTCTTCGGTATTTCGAGTGATTTTCAAGTGTCAGTTTACCGTAGACTATTTATCAATTGTTAAAGTAATCCACTGTAGAATCCGTCTAAGAATTAAGATAAAGTTGAAGGGGAAGTTTGGTTTAGGTTCATGGAAAAAATTTGAATTATTATGATCGACGTAAGTGGAATCACGAGTTGGCTCGCAACATCGTGCGATTATACGATCTAGAAAGAAGAAATCGTGCTGCGATGCAAGTGAAATCGTGATTTGTGGTCGAGCACTAAAATGTGAAAAAACTTACACCTCATTTTATTGGGCCATACCAAATCTTGAGTCGTGTAGCCTACCAAATAGCGTTACCCCCTTCACTTCCGAACCTTCATAGTGTCTTCCATGTGTCCTGACGAAGTTCTTACTAGTGGTTATTTTCTTCATCTATGATAATTTTTATGCATATGCGTATATAACTATATATAAAAGTACATTTTTCCTTATTAGTAGGATCTTACTATCCTTTGTACGATTCCCGAGTTATGATCTTCCAACCCCCTCCCCATCTTGCATATACTCTCGTTTTTTAAAACATTGACTATGATATTAGGTTGATTGTAAAACTTGTTATTTCTGTTTTTATTCTTTTTTTGAAGGATTTCTAAAGAGGAAACAAACTGTAAATAGCCATTTTTGAAATTATCAACGAAAATGGGATATGTAAATGGAAAATCATTTTATAAAAGGAAACAAACACTTAAGCTTGTTTGATTTTCATCCCAAAAACTCTATTTTAGTTTTTAAAAATTTAAAAACTAGAAAACTTGTTTGGATTACTTGTTTTTAAAAACTGTTTTGTAAAACTATTTTTAATATTATACTTTTTAAAACTAAAAAAAACAAAACAGATAAATGGTGTTTTACTTCTCATTTTTCAGTTTTTTTAATTCTCTAGTCAAAAACTGTTTTAAAAAATTAGATTATCAAATAAGTTTTCGTTTTTTTTTTCATCTCTAAATCAGTTTTTAGAACAAGTCTTTCAAACAAGTTTTTTTCCTTAATTCTATTCTTTAAAACAATTTTCTAAATCAAGTTTGTAAAACAATTTTTAAAAACTAAAATATAAAAGGACATCAAACAGGGAAAACATAAAACTAGAGAAAATGTTTTCTGTTTTCGTTCAATTTTAATTGCAACGTTGTCTCCTGTTTTCACTTTAATGGAAAACAGGGAAAATGCTAGTCAAATATTTGAAAACTAGAGGCAACTTTGCAATTTAAATCTTGAATCAAAAAAAGAAAACATAAAAGGGATAATGTTCTGTCATGTGATTATTATCACCTTAAGCATTTCCACAATGTTATTTGCAACAGTGTGCTGCAATCATGCTTGGCATTCAATGATCAAAATTTTCTTTCTGTTGAAATGTTATAGGCATTAAATTCTGAATTTTATCATAAATCCTAACTATAGTTCTTCATTTCTTCCTTTGATATTGCATTAGTTGCCAAACTTTTTGCCGTAGTTTGTGTTATGCAAGATATCAGTTCTACTGTGGACCTTTTTTGTGGATAGATATGTCTTTGGCTCATAAAAGGATACTCAAATTTATTTGGAAAATGATTTATAGTTTTGAAAGTTAACAGCCAATTTGCCACATTTGTATGTAAATGCAAAAACCCAAACTAGATAAGACAAAGTCACTTTATGTTGGGACATAGATTAGTAGAATTAGTTAATAGTAGTTAGTTAGTTATGAGGTTGTTAGGTCTATTGTGTACAAATAGGGGGCTATGTAGTTAGTTTGGGATATCTTTGAAGATCGTAAACTTTGTTGAATAGAGTAGTGACTCTATTGCCCCGTAAGTACAGATCAGATGATTGCTGCAGGAATATTTGATAGAGCGCGGGTTCGAACCCGAGATACTCCTCTTTCTCAACATTTAGTGTGTGAGTTTTGCCGATAGACTCTATAGAACCAGAAGAAAAAAGAGTAGTGACTCTATTGTGAGGGGAAACCTTGGAAGATAGATTGTTTCCTATTATTTCTTATCTTTTTTCTAAATATTAGTGTTCTTCCTATAATGTCTTGGAATCCAATTCTTGGGTTCCTAACACTTTATGATACAAAAATTTATTTGAAATGATCTTTTGTCTGGTGTAGCATATATAATTATTTAAGATATGGTTTGTTTTTCATTGTCTCTTGTAAAAACCACTTTATGTTTTGTCAACTTCATTTGTATTCTGTTGATTGTTGATCTTCTATTTCGTTGCATTTTGTATTCTAAACGTATGAAGCACCAATACCAGACATGACACTGACACGCTGACACTCATAGCAATTTGAGAAAATAGAAGTGATTGCATATAACTCTTTCTCTCTCAAAGTGTATATACCCCATGGGTGTCCACCAAACATTTTTCATGATTAGTTCTAGACTCAGGACACATACTATATAAATGGTTATTTGCATAACTCATTTATTTCTACTCAATGCCACAATGTCCTTGGATAATTATTGCGTAAAATTATACCCTTATTTTGTTTTATTGAACTCTGTAGCACCAGCATTTCACATCGAAAGTGTGTTCAGTGGGCGACACTTATCAGTGTTGGACATCGACACGACATGTGACTACCTTCAATTAATTCATTTTCTCAAATTTTTAGTTGACGTGTTTGTGTCAGTGCCGTATCTGGTGTCCATGTCTGAGTCGGTGCTTAATAGATATTGAATTACATATGCTCAATTTCTATAACTGATGTTTTAATATGGTGTTTATGCTTCTATAGCAAGTTCTAGCTTTTGGTATTGACAAGACCCTTTTTCTTTTGAGGTGCAGATGTAGCTTCATCATTATCAAAATTTCAAGATAGAGTACAGATCTTCTTTGCTGTTCTTTTCTGGATGTCTCTATTCTTTTGGGCTTCTGCTTGGGATGGAAGGAATAGACCAAACAAGGGATCAAGATTTAGAAAATAATAGTAAGCATTTAATTTGTATATATATATATATTGAATTTATTTTAAGTTAGGAGGACAGAATCATACAGCAAAGGAAAAAAAATTAAAATATGTTAAATGAATGTTCTGATTCTCCATAAAATTTTCTTCTATAAAATATTTTGCATGCTAAATTTACCATAGTTGTTTATAACATTGAAAATATATATTCATATTATAAAAGTTTGAAAATAAATATCTTTCTTCTTCTCTTCTTTGTGGTGCATTGGATGACTACGTGTATAACATTTAAAATATATATTCAGCTTTTAAATGTCTAAGATGAAAACGGTAGTTGGAGTTGCTTGCAGATAGAGGTAATGGTTGAAATTTTGTGATTTTTTCCTGATACAGTTATATGAAAGTTTCTTAGCTAGTTTTACAAACAAAAATCCCATGGAACATAGCTTAATAAATTTTGAAGACTAAAAATAAGATCACATGGAACTATAGCTTAATAGTTAAAAGTTAAGCACATGTATGTTTTAAGCATTTTAATATTGTTGTAGTTGTTAATGTAAAATGTTCTATTTGTCCTTATGTAGTTTTGATGATGGAGATGCCAATCAACTTTTTTTTAATGTAATTGTATGCTAACAAGTTAATTGAAAGAGGGGAGTAAAATTGCGGTTTCAAACTTTCAATTGTATTTTATCATTGACCGTATTCAAAACCCCTTAAAATTTGATCAAACGTCCCTCTATATTTACTTTAGGGTATGTTGAGATGGAGGATTTTTGAAGGAAGGAGAGGATTTATTTTTCTTTTTTAAATTAAGAATAATATAAAATGTTTTTAAAAACAAATTAAGTGTGATTGAATTATTATATGATTATTTATTAAATTATTCTTTTAATTTTTTATTTAAATATCAAATATATCAAAATATAGAGTTTGTCTATTAAAGTTATCACTTCTAAAATTCAACTTCCAGATATATTCTTAGGGTCTATTAATGGTCATGATCCTGTCTCAATCCTAGTATTTGATGAACATGATACGTTAAATTAATCTTAAATTTTATTGTTTATTTTATATTGTCTATTTAGTTAAATAATTTATTCTTAATAAGTTGAATTAGAAATGAGTATGATAAAATAAGAAAAATAATTGACTCTATTAACCTTAAAAAATAAATTTTAAAATATAAAATGTAAATCTAACAAAAATATGTATAATTTTATCACAAAGATAAGTTTGT
>JBBPBP010009779.1:72990566-73032012 GCA_037974735.1 Cicer chorassanicum
TATTAATTTAATTATTTAAAAAATAAAAATATTAATAATAAATAAAAATAAAATACCTTAATAAATTATACATTTTAATTATTATTATTAATTATAATTATAATTAAAAATTATTATAATTAAAATTATTATAATTTAAATTATTATGATTAAAATAATTAAATTAAAATGATTAAATTATATTATAAATAAAAAAATACATTAAAAAAAACATAAAAATTGTTGCAAAAAAATAATAATAACAATTAAATAAATAGAAATTTATATTAATAACCATGAGATTGGAACGAAATACATTAAATTAACGATATAAATACATCATATTTGAGAAGAAAAAACATCAAATTTATATCAATTATGTCCACCTAAATGACCCCCAGTCCCACATCTAGGATGTCTTCGAACTCGTCTAGCTCTCTGAACGAGTTGCGGTTCTTCCGGTTCATCCTGATTTTGAACATTTTCCTCGATGTAAGTTGTAGGTGGGTTAGAACCACTGCCACCTGCTTCCATTAAATTTTCGGACTGAGGATTATACATCGAATCAAACACAGCAAAAGTCGACTCAGGAGTTGTGCACTGAGTTCCAAACAAATTAAAGAAAAGTCCACTTTCTGTCGGATAACCGGGGGTTGGTACTTCTGGCACCGACGGAACATAATAAGTTGGTGGTGGATTATAAAATGGAACTTCAGTAGTAGGGACGTGTAGGTGAGGTGATGATGAAGACGGTCCTGCTGTGTTTTGTTGTTGTGAGGTTGATTGGAAGGTCGATTGCACATGAGGATATGAGGGCGGTTGTAAACGGGGATCACAGAGATATTGTTCCACAGATATAAATAATTTGGTGTGTTGTCTAAACCAAATCATATATTTTGTGCTATGGCATAAAAGACCTTGTACGATGTTACCTTGCAACACGTAATTCTGGCGCTCGTTCCAATATTTAATTTCTTCTCTCCAAACCCAATTCCAATTATCATCAATCCCACGCCTCATGTCGATCTCATGGTATATTTTCATGTCTTCTGGTGGTTGTGGTATTTGTTGATGGAAATCGAACTGAAGTGTGACTCTGTCTATATGATGTTTTTCAACAATATGATAACAGAGTAGATAAGTACATGCAGTCCAAGTGACCATCTCTTCTTCGAAAACTTCATGTTGGAACCCGAGATAAGGTCTCCAATAAAACTGAAAAATTAAAAAAATAAGCTAAAGTAATTATAACAAGTATAAAAAGTAAAATATTTAAAAAGTTCAAATAAATGTGAATGAATATATTACTTCCTCAACTCTCATGTGATCAATTGTTTTTCGGTATCCTTCCACGTCGTTATGAGGAACTTTAGCGAAATTTAAACCACCAGAATTAAATCTGTCGAATATAACAAAAATAAAAAATATAATAAAATTAGTATTATGGTAAGTAATTTGTTTTAAATATATATATATATATATATATATATATATATATATATATATATATATATATATATATATATATATATATATATATATATATAGTTACCTTTGTGCAAGTGGAAATATCCATGGCTTGGGAGATTCTGGAGCGACACATGACAAACGATACCATGCCCAGTTTTGGAACAACAATGCACATCCTCCCATAGATGTTACACCGGGTTTTGTTGCAAGACATAGTTATCTGTAAAGTGTAGCTAAAACTGCTGAACCCCAACTATATTGGGATACTTTATTTAAATCTCCTAATAAAGAAAGATATTTTAAATGTACCCGATTGTTGGATTTGTGAGGCATCAATAACCCTCCGATCATACGCAGGATATATGCTCGACAAGATGCTTGTTTTTCTAATTCAGATGCATTTTCACCAACATTGTCAAATGTATCTTTAAGCCACTTTAATTTAATAGAATTACCTTTTGTTGCTCCCTCAGGTGGGATAACTCCTAGGTAATCCTGACAAACTTCTCTAACGTGCACAAAATTTGAACCGCTAACAGGTAAACCAGAAACATTTAATCCTAAAATATAATATACATCTTCCAAAGTTATTGTGCATTCACCTACTGGAAGATGAAACGTGTGAGTTTCAGGTCTCCATCTCTCAACCAAAGCTTCTGGTGAGGTATACACAAAAACTTGCAAAAAAATTATGAAATTGGAAATAAGTAAATCCAATAGTCATAGGGTGGATAGTTTTGATCGGAGCAACCATACTTTCATGGTCCACGAGACAGTAGTTCCAACAGAAGGGCGGCCAATTGGTCATTTCAGTGTAAACCTTTCTAATAAGTGGTGCGATTGTGGGAAATATCAAGCTAAACATATGCCTTGTTCGCATGTGATAGCGGCATGTTCTAGCATAAAATATAATTATTGGAGCCTTATACCTGATGTGTACAAGGTGGAAACAGTACTAAAAGTCTACGATGAAGCGTTCCAACCCATACCAAACGAAGGATATTGGCCACAATATGAAGGTGTTAAGGTGTGTCACAATCTACTAATGCGGAGAGTCAAGAAAGGTCGTCCAAAGAGCAAACGCATTAGAACAGAAATGGACACTACAGAAAGAGTACCAAGAAAATGCGGATTATGTCGGGTCTTTGGTCATAGTAGAAAACATTGTCCAAATGCTGCTGGCACATCTACTCAAATTTGATGTATTTTTATTTTAATGTATTTTATTTAAAATTTATATTTTCATGTTATTAATATAATTTTTTTTATTTTAATGTATCTTTTTTATTTATAATATAACTTAATCATTTTAATTTAATCATTTTAATTATAATAATTTTAATTATAACAATTTAAAATATATAATTATAATTATTATTTATTATATAATATATAATTATATAATATATAATTAAAATTAAAATTTATTATAATAATAATAATAATAAAAATATATAATTTAATTATAATTATAATTAAAATATATAATATATAATAATAATAATAATTAAAATATATAATTTATTAAGGTATTTCATTTTTGTTTATTATTAATATTTTTATTTTTTAAATAATTAAATTAATAACAATAACAATAAATGTTTTTTAAAAAAAAAATAAAAAAAAAGGCAGTTGGAGGTCGTTCCCTGGGGAAGCGACTTCCTACTGTGTGTGAAAAAATTGTCCTTCACATGGTCGTTCCCTGGGGAAAAAATTTTAAAAGAGAATATTGAAATAAAAAATTCTTTGGGCCGGTGAAAAAATTGATTTTAAATTAAATAATTTTTAGTAAAAATTAGTTGAATATAAAGTAGTTTATGTATAAATATTTTTTTTAATAAAATTGAGTTTGACAATAAATTTAAATATAAAAACATTTGAAGTCAAAATTTTTAAACTTTTTAATATTAAGTTAGAATCAATTCACAGAAAATCAACTTCAAATAAAATTAATTTTATGTATTTAGAACCCAAAAAGTATTATATCTCCTTATTATAAAACCAAACAAACATTAACTTTTAAAGTATGTTTGTTTTCGCTAAAAAATTGATCTCCACCCTTAAAACTATTTTTAAGTCATTTAAATATTTTACCTATAACTTTTTTCATGCCTTCTCTCATACGAAGGTAAATCCAATTCGAGTCAGATTAGACATTAAATATAATTATTTCTTTTGATAGAAATTCAAACTTAGATTCATCACGTTATATATATCTTTACCAACTTATATTTTATATTTGAATAATGTTAACAATTTACGTACTCTTTAACACGTATTTTTCAACACATTCTTTTTTAATGGTTTAAATTTACATGATCCACATGATTTGGTGGAACTCGTGTAAATTTCAACCAATTGAAGAGAGTCTCTTGAAATATGTGTTAGAGATAGGCATGGCGACGAGGCGGGGTGGAAGCGATTTTTGCCTCTTCCACCCCCGCACTCGATTAGTCGGGAAAAATCTACATTCATCCCCGTTTTTATCGGATATAAAATTTAAGTTTTCATCTTTGTGCACGATAAGGTTCGGATTTCTCTGTCTGCATCTGCACTCATTCATATATATAAAATAATAAATTTAAAAGTCATATTTATTATAATTAATATAATAAAATAATTATTATTATACAATAATAAAATTAAAAATATTAAAATCATATCTTTTATATTTTTAATATTGAAAAAATATTAAATATATTGAATATATACAAATATATAAATTTAAAAATAACAATAATATTACTAACGATGCGAGTTCGAGTGTACATTCCGGTGTAGGGTGATATCAACACTCAAAATTTATCCCCACCTTCTAGTTTTAATTTTAGAAAAAATCCACACTGCACTCAATTAAGACGAATTTTCGCGCCCAAATCAAGACGAATGCAAGTTGTTTTGTCATTTCTAATTAGATATTACTCCTTCTAAAATAAAAAATAAGTAAAAATAATAATCAAAATATCAATACATCTGAATAAAAATTAAGATAAAATATATCAATTTTATTATTATTTTATTTATATTTCATTTAAGAGTAATATTGTGCGGACAACGTAATAAAGAAAAGTTACAAACAATATACTGTCAAAAAGAAAGAAGAATAAATGCCTGAAGCAACCATCTCCAAAAATTTGTATTCGAAGGCGGGAGAGTTTCGGACGTGAAACGCATTTAATTTTGGTTAAATCCTATCGTTAACAATAAGATGTCAACAACACTCTTTTCACGAGTAACCGTCACACGCCACTCTCTCTTGGCTTCTTTCACGCGCTCTCCACCTACTAACTAAATCTTTTGCTTTTTCTTAAATGATCCCCATATGTCTTATCATATTTTAGCAACACATGATTAATTTCTTTAAATATTTGATTTCTTAAAATTGATATCTTAGTTGACCTCGACCACGTGTCACACGTAATATTTCCCAATTATATTTACATTAAATTAGTATATTTAATTTATTTTGATATTTGAAATTTGTACAAATATAATTAATTTAATTATAATTTTAATCTTTTATTTTTATCGATTTTTGAAATCGGTCTCTTTATTTAAAAATATAATAGTTTTAATTTTTTATTTTAATTTTTTAAATAAAAAAGTGATGTAACATACTTTAACATTCATGCAATTGTAATAAAACTCTTTAAAATTTTAACTTTTAATTTAAAAAATTCTTTATTTTTGAAATTTATTTAATGAATTAAGTCAATATTATTTTACATGTTTATAGAGAAACAAATTCCATGAATTAAGTCAATATTATTTTACATGTTTATTGATAAGTTATAATTTCTCTTCATTTCCTATTTAAAGGATATTGCATAAATTGTCACATCATCCACCTTCAATGTTAGATTAAAGACCAAATTATTGTTACTTTCTATTATTAGTAATTGAATTCTCCATTTTTAGAATGATATAATGATTAAATATAAGAAAATTGATATTTATTTCAAGAGGAGAGACTAGGATAAAGATGATAATTGTATAACTTCAATATTGATACTTTAATTTGAGGCATATGTCTCCTTTTATATATTCTATTTATATTTTGAGTTGATGTTATTTTGAATCATTGGAAAATTTATATATGATTTTAATTATAATATTTTAGTTACTACTTGTTAATCCTACTAATATATTGGGCAAGCTCCTCCATTGTACTTGTCCTTGTATGAACTCACAAGGTGGATTACCGTTGGAGGTGATGTGGACTACAAGCTTAGTGTTGAGATGCTTCAATTTAGACACATTCTTCTTGTATGCTCCTGCTCAATTTAGACACATTCTTCTTGTATGCTCCTGCTCTGAATGAGGGGTGTACCTACAAAGACACTCTAATACCAAAGTATGGTAGGGTGCAAATAGATAGAAAATATAGTGAATGATGAATAATGTCAATGATACCTTAAAGGCGAACCCCCTATTTAAAGAGTGAATAGACTTATAAGTGCTCCAATTGTTGCTATTATCGCTTAGACGAATGATGAGGTCATAGTGGAAGCGATGCGAAGCAATTGTAACTGCTAAGATTTATTTGGTTAGCAATGTTATGTGTGAGATGTTATGAGTACACTAGTGCTTCTATAATCATTTTCATTTGTCATGTGAGTCTCTAGAGATGACGTCCAAATATTTTATGTGTTACGTCATTCAAGGTCTCCACATGAGGTCTTTAGTGCATTGGTCTTCGATATTGGGTTTGCTTGCTGCATTCATATTGTGTTTCATTTGTTATCGATCCATGTTGTATTAGGATTGGACATTTTAGGCTTCAATTTTGTAATTGTAAAATGGAAAGTATTAAATAGAAAGTGATCTATATAGTATTAATTAGAGGATAAAATTGAAAAAAATATAATTAATATTACCTTAAAAGTGAAAATATTATTTTGGGATAACTTTTTTTTAAGTGAAAATAAATAAAGGTTAAGCCAACGTATAAGTCCCTGAAAGTGTAGGGCGTTGCAACTTTGTCCTCTAACTCAAATTAGTCATGGAATTATCAAAGTAGTCCTTTATTGATACAACTTTATATCATAAAATTCTAAAATATATAATTTACTGTCAAAGTAGGCATTGATCATTTTAATATCAGGGATTAAACTAATTGACGTTTTGATGATTCGATGATTAATTTGAATTTTTGGTTGAGTTATGGACCAAAATAATAGTGTTCTACATATTTTTTCTGCAAAAAAAAAAATTTAAAAGGATTAAATATATTTTTTGTCCTTATAAAATTTCAATATTAGACCCATAAAATAAAAATACAATTTTAGTTCACAAAATTATCCAACAAACAGTTTTAGTCTATGTTAAAGCAAAACACGTTTAACTATCCTTCAACTTAAATTTTTTTGAATGATTTGTTGTTAGTATGTTTAGAACATTATAAAAATTTCGTTCAAAAAATTTAGAATTTTTTAACTCGACATGAATTAAATATGAGTTTTTAAATGTGCAAAACTAAAGATAAAAGTGACAAAAATATGAATCTAGAAATCGAATTTTGATGCCATTTTTTGTGGAGAAATTTTTTATAATATTGTAAACATGTTTTGAAAAATTTATTCAAAAATATATATTACTTTAACAGCATATACTAAAACCGCATGCATGATAATTTTTTAGGAATTTAAAATTGTATTTTTATAATATTGTACAAGAACTAAAATTGATACTTTCTTTGAATGACGGAAGAAAGTGAAAGGAAAGAAAGTAAGAGAAATGAATGCTGAAAGAAAAAAAAAAAAAGTGTATAAAAATGAATGAAAGTGAGAAGAAAGTGAAAGATATATATTTATAAAATGACATAAATTAAAGACCTTGTATTAAAAGAGAATATATATTTAGATAAAATCTATAAATTAAGTGATCACAAGTAACAACTTATGGTACATAAAAAAAATGATTGTATATATAATATAAAAATGGAGCAGAGTTACGTATCAAAATGATTGTATATATAATATAAAAATGGAGCAGAGTTACATATCAATTGCAAAACAATTTAACTGGAGAAAACAGTCACTCGTAAAGAAAATAAAAAGAGAGATCATAAAAAAAAGGAAGGTGTGGTAAGAAAAACTTCAAATGGAAGGATTTTAGGAATATTTTATCAAATTAGAAGGTCCTTTCAAATTTTCTTCCTAAATTAGTGTATAAACTTGTTGTTTTGAAATTTCGAAAAACTGTTTTGAAAAAAAATTATTCCACAGAAGATATTATTGGGTTGAGTCGCGGACTAAGTCGTTCTCTTTAAGACATTTCGCGGTACTGCCCAAATTGTACAAGACAAACTATCAACCACGAAGTCCCCATAATAAAACAGTCAAGACAAACTATATCAGAGTTCTACTGCATCATAGAAAACCGTTCTAGAGTTACACCCTCAATATGGCAGTTAAATCCACTCGTGATATGGTATTATGACCACTCATAAATCAAAAGGACTATGGCACAAAAAACCGTTTTAAAAGACTACGGCACCAAAACCGCTCATAGTGGTATTAGGACCACTAAAAAAACGACGAGACTATAACATAAAAATCATTCTAAAAGGATAGTGGTATTATGACCACTCAAAAATCAACAGGACTACGTCATAAAAGTCGCTCTAAAAGGATAGTGGTATTAGTACCACTCAAAAATCGACGGGACTACGACATAAAAACCATTCTAAAAATCGAAGGGGCTACGGTACAAAAACGCTATAAAATATCGAAGGGACAGAAAGAAATGAGAGAAGTGACTCGAAAATGCATCCAACTTTGGTATGATTTTCCCAAGAGTTTGACATTCTTTATATAGTGATGAAAGCAAACTCACATATGTTAACTATCCAATGTGGGACTTAAGTATTTATGGAGTTGAAAACTACTCAATATATAAGTGTTTTCCAATGTGAGATTTCAACAAATTTTTAAATTCACACACTAACATACTTTATATTCTAGTAATCCCCCACTTGAATTAAAAAAATTTGTTTCTGAAGTAGTTTCAAACGCTTCTATAAGATTGTGTATAAGCAGATGTGTCTTATGACTTGAACCTTTGCATAGTAAGTAAGATTCAAATTCAACAAGAGTGATTCATAGTCTTGAACTCTATCTCTGACACTAAACCTACACACAACATTCTCAAAAGTCGGTGCGTTAATGGTCTTGCACGTCTATCCCAGTATAATGAATGTTTTAGGAATTCTGCCTCAAAATTCCATATGAAGCGACCCAACTTCCACATTCACATAGGTAAGTCTATCAAGAGTACTCATGTAGCTAGGTACTCTACTCCACATAGAGTATATATCTCATTAAGAGTTTTTATTGCCTCATCCTATCATTGCTTCAGGAATCATGCTTCTCTGATTTATAATAGCATGTTCATCTCATATCACTTCATAACTTGTTATTACCCATTGAACCTAATTCTTGGGATCTCTAGATCGAGTTACCATCATGAGTGACTCTATAGGAAATAGTCTCATCCTTTTGGATGTATTAAAGATTTTCTCTAGCTAATCCTTTCGTCAAAGGATCTGTGAAATTCTCATCAGTGTGTACATGATCCACTATAGCAACTCCTTTAGAAAGTAACTATCTAATTGTGTTGTGCTTACGATGTATTTGTCGTCTGTTATCGTTGCAATAACAATTCTCAATCTTTGCAATAGCCGCGGTACTATCGCAGTGGATCAACACAACTAGCATAGGTTTTTCCCATAAAGGGATCTCATCTAGCAAATATCTCAACCAACTCGCTTATTCACTAGCAATAACTAGTACTATCATTTTAGACTCTATAGTTGACTAAGACAATAATGTTTGTTTCTTCGATTTCCAAGATACAACACCACCGACTATACTAAAAATATAGCCACTAGCTGCTTTGGAGTCATTTGATAAGGTGTTCCAATCAGCGTCACTATATCATTCAAGGACGGCAGGAAATCTTTGATAATGAAATTCGAGACTTATGGTCCTTTTTAGGTATCTCATGACTCTTTCGATAGCGTGCCAATGGTCCATACTAGGTCTACTGGCTAACCTGCTCAATAGTCCCACGACGTAGGCAATGTCAAGTCTAGTACAATCAGTGGCATACCTGAGGCTGCCAATGATGCTCGCATATTCAGTTTGTCTAACATCTTTACCAGTATTCTTGAAAACTTTCACACTTGGATCATATGGTGTGCAAACAGGTTTACAATCAAAGTATTTTTATTTCTTTAGGATAATTTCAACATAGTGAGATTGATCCAAAGAAATTCTATTTTCTGACTTAGTAATCTTGATTCCAAGGATTACACTTGTTTCTCCGAGGTCTTTCATATCAAAGTTGTTACACAACAATGATTTCACAATATTTACAACATGAATGTGTTAACCAAATATGAGTAGGCCGTCTACATAGAGACATATGATAGTGCAAATGCCATTTTCAGATTTGTAATAAATACAGTTGTCACTTTCATTCACTTTAAACTCATTCGATATAATCAAGTTATCAAACTTTTCATGTCATTGTTTAGGAGCTTGTTTAAGACCATACATAGATTTATCTAACTTACAAACCTTATTTTCTTGTATATGAATCACAAAACCTTCAGATTGTTCCATATATATTTCTTCTTCTAGGTCACCATTTAAAAAAGTTATTTTGACATCCATTTGGCGTACCACCAAGTTATAAATAGTTGCTAGTGAAATGAGTACCATAATGGATGTTATTCTACTGATCGTTGAGAAAGTGTCGAGGAAATCTATATTTTCTCTTGTCTAAAACCTTTGGCTACAAGGTGATCCTTGCATTTATCAATAGTTCCATCGGGTTTTAGTTTCTTTTTCAAAATCCATTTACAACCTATCGGTTTGCAACCAGGAGGCAAGTCTACTAAATGCCAAGTCCTGTTAGACTTTAGAGAATCCATCTCATCGTTTATAGCTTTTTGCCATGAATCTACAACCAAAGATGACAAGTTTTCTTGAAGATTTGCATGATTCTCTTATAAGGTATAAGTCGTATAATCATGTCCATAATCTTTAGCAACTATGGCTCTCTTACTTCTTTGAGGTTATGTTTCGCCTTGTTTATTGTTTTCAATGCTCCTTATCACACGAACGTGGTTCCCTGCCCCCACTTTTTCTCGATTTGAAGGGGAATTTATTTTCATAGAAGTCAACATCATTTGACTCCATGATCACTTTCGCATTTAGGTCATAAAACCTATACGCTTTTTTGTTTACTACATACCTAATGAATACACATTTATATGCTCTACTGGCGAGTTTAAATCGCTTGGGATCGATGATTCTGACATAACCCAAACAGCCCCAAGTTCGAAAATAAATAAAGTTCGATTGTCTTTTCTTCAAAATCTTATAAAGAGATGTTTTGTTTTTAGATTTAGGAACTCTATTCAACACATAGCAAACATTCAAATATAACTTATCCCTACCAATGAGATGCAACATCAAAGTTAAGCATAAATGCAACAACTAGTTCAATAAGAGTTCTTTTCTTTCTTTCAATTTTACCATTCATTTCAGGCGAATATAGTGCAGTTGTTTCATGTATAATTCCATGCAATTTATAAAACTCATCAAACGAACTAGAACCATACTCAGTTCATCTTAATCTTTCTACTAAATTGATTTACAATTTCAATTAAAAAGATCTTAAACATTTCAAGCGCTTCACTTTTATTGTTCATTAGATATATGAAAGTATAGTCAAAACAATCGTCAATAAAAGTGATGAAATAATGTTTTTCATTTCTTGTTACCGTCTAATCAAGTTCACATGTATATTAAATATATAAAACTTAGATTCTCTGACTACTTATTTATGTGAACTTTTGGTTATTTTAGTTTGACTATAAAAATCACATTTTTCATAATTATTTAAAGATAACTTTAGAATTAAACCTAAGTTACTTAAGTTTGAAATCCTTGTTCACATGACAGAGTCTAGCATGCCAAATATTAAAATCACACAACATGTAAACAAAATGAGACATTCTTAATTTCAACATTTAATTCAAACGTGCATCAGTGGTGTAACAATTGCCAACAAAAATATTATATTTAGTGTTGTACTATTTGCCAACAAAAATGTCATATTTAAAATTTATGTACAAATTTGCATCTATGCCTTATTCAGAAGAAAACCATAAAAAAAAAACTAGAAACAAGATTTTTTTTTTCTTTACCTCTAAGACTTTTTAGATAAAATTATTTTGTTTTATGCTTGAGAGAATTTTTGAAATCCTTCCAAGCAGGGGCAATTTGTCAATAATAACAACAATTTAAAAATGTTCATCTAAAGTCATACCTTAAGAGATGATCTCATGAGCTATCTTCCGAATTTCACGAGAGTGAGCCTCCACGAGTCTATCATCGGTCATCTGATACTCTAGGTAGCGGCTCATAACATACTCTTTAGCCCCAACTTTCTCAGTATCATACTGGAACTGTAGTAGTCATACAGATCATCAGCAAGTCCATTGGGTTAATTCTTCAGCTTTCTTATCCTTTTTTGTTTGCCTTAAACTGAAACATTTTATTGAAATCAAAGGCAACAGAACCAAATCCAGTAATCTCTTCGGTTGACATGGAAGAAAGAAACGTTTTAAAATTGTTGTTTTTGATTTTCAAAAATCTGTTTTAAAATAAATTTATGCCACTGAAGATATTATTGAGTTGAGTCGTAGACTAGGTCACTCTCTTTAAGACGTTTCGCAACACTGCCCAAATTGTGCAAGACAGACTATCAAGCACGAAGTCTCCATGATAAAATAGTCTAGACAATCTGTATCGGAGTTCTACTGCACTGTAGTATGACCACTCATAAATCGAAAGGACTATGACACAAAAATCGCTCTAAAAGACTACGACACCAAAACCGTTCATAGTGGTATTAGGACCACTAAAAAATCGACGGGACTACGACATAAAAACTGCTCTAAAAATCAAAGGAACTACGATACAAAACCGCTCTAAAATATCGAAGGGAATACGGTACAAAACCGCTCCAAAATATCGAAGGAACAGAAAGAAAGAAGTGGCTCAAAAATGCATAAAGAAGAAGAGAGAGAAAAGAGAAAGTTGAGAAATGCATCAGACTTTGGTGTGTTTTTCATAACAGTTTCACACTCTTTATATAGTGATTAAAACAAACCCACATATGTTAACTATCCAATGTGTGACTTAAGTATTTATAGAATTGAAAATTATTTAATATATTAAGATTTTTCAATGTGAAAATTCAACAAATTTTTAAATTTATACACTAACATACTTCATATTCTAACAAAACTTTTTTAGACATGTGACCTAACAAATAAACACTTTCTTTACTCTCTGACAAGCAACCAAACGAAAAACCGTATTTTCATATAATTTTCGTCTTTCATACTTTCATCCATTCACTTTAAGCTCAACCAAACAATGTGTTAAAAATTAAAATTTTATAAAAATTAAAAATAGAGATTTTTACGGTACATCGAAGAATAATCATGTTTCGGTAGTGTAAAAATTAAATATTAAAATTAATTTTTGTTAAATAAAGGAAAATGAAGCGCGTGATTTTTGAATACAAAGTTTAACGGTAAATTTACTAATAGCTGACTGCGTCGATATTGCCAAATTTGACAAAGTAAAAGTAAACGAAGTAACGAACTAACTTTGCCAAAAAAATAAACTAACTAGAACAGTGAAGAGAACTACTGAACTAGCTAGTACACGAAAAGTACTCGTATGAAAATAAGTTTTTCGCATGAAAACAAATTTTACATGGACACGGTTGATTCGGTTGAAAGTGTTTGAGCATATTCGTAAATGATAAAATTTAAATTAGTAACAATTTAGTGATATCATTTAATTTTTTTTCTTTTAATTTTTTTTATTTATGTGTGTTCAAAAATTTGTCTCTATATACTGTATCTATATAAGTATTTAGACATGATATTTATAAATAATATAAGGTTTAATTGCAGTTTTTATAGTTATATCTTCACCAATTCATATAATTGATCATCTTATTTTAAAAATCAATAGTTTTTGTACCTCCCTAAAAATTTTGAACTAAAAAGATGACAATTTGACATATTTTAAATGATGTGATATAGGATTTCATGATATAGAATCATCTAGATGCGTTAATTATTCATATGTCATTAATTAAATTAAAAAAATAAAAATTTCTGAAGTTGAAAATTAATTTTTTAGAAAGCTTTATTGTGATTTCATGAGTGTTAATCATTTTATCATCATATTATTTGTCACGTTATTTAAAACATATTTTATCGATATTTTTAGTTAAAGATCAAAATGATGAACCAAAAGTGTCATATTTTATAATAGAGAAATTAATTTTGTGAATTGGTATAAATAAAAAACTAAAATTTCAATTAAGTCATAATAAAATGAATGTCTTATTTAACACAACACTATTTAAAATTTTATACAATAGAATATATAATTTTCAATACACTTTTTTAAATATATTTTTTTATGAAATTAATTCATATATTATAAATATAATTTTTTTATATTATCAATCAATCACAACAGTTAAATTTAAATATATTTATATTTAAATTTTTAACAATACCTCTATAATATTTTTCATAGGTAATAACAATAGACTTTGGTGCAGAGTCCAACTAACATCAATACAAAATAACAACCAATCAAATATTTCAAAATTACAAAAGACTTTAAAATTATATTTACACAAAATTATGAAACATTATATATATAAATTACTATTACTTTTATTTATCAAACATTTAATTTATTTATAAGGTTTTTTATTTAAATATTCCTTTTTTTAAAATAAAATCACCAAAATACCCCATATTGAAAATATATACTAAAATGTCCTACTTTTTTTCACTTTCAGGAGGTCGCATTCCGTCCTGCGATCATGTTCAAGGTTTCTAATAGGAGGTTGCATCCAAGGATGCGATCATGTTCAAGGTTTCTAATTTTTTTTCTTCATTTTAACAATTGAATAATTGTTAATTTAATAAATTTAAAATAATAAAAATATTTAAAAAAAAATTATATTAATAAAATCAAATAAAACACATTAAATTGAAGAAAAAAATGCAGTGAGTCGAAGTGCCAAAACAAATAACGTGTTATATTATTTTAACAACTCCCTCTTATGTTGTAGATAAATTTATATTATTTTAACAACTTTCTCCTATTTTGCAGATAAATTGAAGAAAAAAAAATACATCAAATTTGAGTATATGTGTCAGCACCGTTTGAACAATGTTTCCTAGTATGACCAGAGACCGACATAATCTGCACTTTCTTGGTACTTTTTCTATAGTGTCCCATTTCTGTTTAACGCGTTTACTTTTTGGGCGACCTTTATCAACTCTCCGCATTTGAGGATTTTGACACACCTTAACACCTTCATATTCTGTCCAATATCCTTTGTTTGGTATGTTTCGTCGTAGACTTTTAATATCATTTCCACCTTGTACACATCAGGTATAAGTCTCCAATAATCACATTTTATATTAGAACATGCTACTATAACATGTGAACAAGACATATGTATAGCTTGATATTTCCCACAGTCGCACCACTTGTTAGGAATGTTGACAGTGAAATGACCAATTTTGTGAAATATGTCGGACGTAGAACACATGTTTTGGCGGAGGATTTTGCCCCCCATTATTTGGATTATTATAAACCCTTTTAATGGATTTGTGTCTATCTGAAATCAAACAAATGTTGGCTTGTGGAGTGACGTATTTTCTCAAATTTCTCAAAAACAAATTACAACCTTCTCCTGTCTCACCTTCCACAAGAGCATAAGCAATAAGAATTACATTGTCGTTTCCATCGTGTGCAACTACTATCAATAGAGTCCCTCGTACTTGTCGTACAACCAAGTCTCATCCATTTGTACAACTGTTTTGCAGAATTTAAATGCAGATATGCACGGAACAAAAGCCCAAAATTCGATGAAAGATCCTTATCCCACTTATCAAACTATTCCCATGATAAGCTGGAATTGTTTCCATTTCTACTTTGGTTCCTAGAGCAAACGTTTGCATACCCAACAACCATTGTGGGACTTGATTGTAAGACTCTTCCAAATTGCTATAAATTAGTTCGATCGCTTTATATTTTGCTATCCAAGTCTTTCTATAACTTACTATGTAGTTGTGCAAAGCCTGAATCTGAGCAATAATGACATTCACTCTGATGATCTTGTGACAATGCAGTATTTGTGCATGTATGAGGCATATCGTGTACATTTAAAATATCTTTCACTATTAGAGGATTTAAGTAAAACATTCCAATATAGTTGGGTTCAACAGTTTTAGCAACACTTTATAGATAATTATGTCTTGCTACGAAACTCAATGTAATGTCTATAGGAGGATGTGCATTATTGTTGCAAAACCGGACATAGTATCATTTGTCTTGTGTCGCTCTAGAATCACCCAATGCATGAATATTTTTCCACTTACATAAAGGTAACTATTGCAAATAAATTTTATATTTTTTTTTCTTTTTTTAAAACTAATTACTTACCATATTACTAATTTTATTATATAATTTTTTATTTTTGATATATTAGACAAATTTAATTCTAGTGGTCTAAATTTCAGTATAGTTCCTCGTAACAATATAAAAGGATATCGAAAAACAATCGATCGCATGATGGTTAAGGAAGTAATATATTCATTCACATTTATTTGCACTTTTTTTTACATATCAGTTTTAGTGGAGACCGCACTTTTTTTTACATATCAGTTTTAGTGGAGACCGCACTTTTTTTGAAGAAGAGATGGACACATAGACTGCACGTACCTATCTGCACTGTTATCATATTGTTGAAAAACATTATACCGATAGAGTTACATTTCAATTCGGCTTCCATCAACAAATATCACAACCACCAAAGGACATGAAAATCTTCCATGAAGTCGACATGAAGCGTGACATTGATGATAATTGGAATTGAGTTTGGAAAGAAGAGATTAAACATTGGAACGAGCGTGAGAATTACGTATTGCAAGGTAAATTCGTAGAAGATGTTTTATGCCAGAACACATAATATATGAATTGACACACCAAATTATTTATGTCTGTCGAACAATATCTGCGTGATCCCCATTTGCAATTGTCATCATATTCTCATGTGCAGTCGACCTCCCAATCAACACCACAAGAACAAACCATGCAAGAAACAGCAGAACTGTCTTTATCATCACCTCACCTACATGCCCTTACAAAAGTTTCATATTATGGTCCATCACCACCACCACATGTACATATATCTACAAAAATGCTGACTCAGTATTACGTTCTGTTAGTGCTAGAAATACCAATCCTTGGTCATCCAATGAGATTTTCTGTAACATCCAGGCATTTTATTTTATTTTTATACTTTACCTTATTAGGAGTAGAGATAATGATTCTAGAAATTTGTTGGTGATAGTTACTAGTTTCTAACTTAATTGTATTGTATTATTTTAGCTTTCGGTATAAATAATATTAATAATAAAATTACATTAAATTGATGAGGGAACATTTAGGATCTTAATAGGCTTAGGTTGAAAACATCACGTTCCCCACCTGCCGCCGATAGAAAAGGAAAAAAAATAAACCGACGCCTCTCATTCACAAATTCAAATAAATCGACGCCTCCCATTCACAAATCCTCTGCGATAAAGAAATAAAGGGCTTAGGGGAGAAAAAGGAAGAAGTTCAAGAACTAAAGGAGTTAGTGATTCATCCCATCAAGTAATAATTCTTTAATTATGACCATATTAACTTTATATAATCATTTTTATTGGTAGTAGAACAAAACCCCTAAGGATATTCTGGAAAATAAGATAAAATAGAATAAGACTGATAGATGAATATGTCTCCTAATTGTATCTTCTTAATCAACTATCACAAATATAGGTGTTATATTTGTGTCATGATGTTTAGATAGATTAGTAAATGGATTAGACGGTAGAATCAACTGTTAACAAAAAAAAAAACTCTTATGACCTTCGAAAAATAAATAAAGATAGTATTGTTACACAGGGAAAAGAAAGGAAAGTTCTTAGTATCGCTGGAAATAGGTTATTAGGAACTCTATTATCTCATCATTATTGTAATAACCGTCACAAGAGTAATATATTTTGTACGTCAATCAATAAAAAAATTAAACTAAAAAGTTTTGACACTAAGTGGGAAGTAAATTAATTTGTGAAGGTGTAGCACATTTGGAGCAAAGACCGCTGCGTGAGAATTTTAATAACGACACTCATATCGGTGAGGGCATCACTCTAATTATATCTATGTATGGTTGTGTTTATCCTGGAATGTGTGAGATTAAATATATATTATGTTGAACATGTTTAGAGTGTGGAAAATGAATGTTGTGTGATATGTTGTTATAACAATTGTATTGAACATGCTAAAAGTGTGGAAAGTAAATGATATGTGATATGTTGTTATAACGGTTGGTTGAACATGTTAAAAGTGTGGAAAATAAATATTGTGTGATATGTTGTCATAATGGTTGTGTTGAACATGTTCAAATGGTGGACAATGGACATTATATGATATGTTGTTATAATGGTTGTATTGCGGTTAATTCTGAAGGTGCAAATATGAGTGTGTTAATAAATTCGCCTCGCATTATATTAATGATTTATTATAAAAGTGTCTACATTCATGCATGCATTCATAGTTGTGTGGTGCGTCCATAATTGGTTGGAGCCCACATATCCTTTCGGGGATTTTGAGTTTAGTGGTGTTGCTTGGAATGACCCACGAAGCCCTTGCAAGGGAGGCGATATTCCAGAATCATTACATTGGCATATAGATTAAGTAATAAAGTTTGATTTGGTATACATCGTGATTAAGGTGTGTTTAGTGTCTTATAAAGATAATTGATGTATTGTACCTCTAGTCATTTGGGTGAAATAAGTGTTATTAATTATGTAAATATTTTACTGTTATATTTCTATCTTTATCTATTTATTGGTAAGTAAGTTGGAGATCACCCTTACTTTTGTACAGATGACACTTTCAATTTACTTGCGGGAGAGTTTTCAGAAGGATAAATGAAACATCTTTTTTAATTCTTGAAATTCTAGGGGTAGCAGTGGTCAGCTTTAAGGAATTTATTTCTGTTGAATTCTAGTTTATATCATTATTTATTTATGTGGAACTTTTAATTAATTATGGATTGTTTGTTATTTGTTGAAATTAAGTGGGTAATTATAAATTTTGATTGTAAAAAAAAATGGGATGTTACATTTTCTATAATTTATTTGGTACTCAGTGCACAAGAGCTAGACGAGTTGGACGACATTCTAGACGTGGAACTGGAGGTCATTTTGGTAGACATCATTAATTTAAATTTGATGTATTTTTTTCTCTCCAATTTGATGTATTTTTTTTCCTTCGATTTAATGTATTTTGTTTGATTTTATTAATATAATTTAATTTTATTATTATTATTATTATTATTATTATTATTTTATTTATTTATTAGATCCAGAGGAAAAATAGGAGATAATTGTTAACAAAATAAAATTAAGTTGATAAAATAATATAGTACGTTATTTGTTTTGACACATCTATTCAACCGCATTAATTTTGATGTATTTTTTATTCAGTTTAATGTAGTTTGTTCGATGTTATTAATATAATTTACTATTTTTTTAATTATAATTATTTTTATTATTATTATCATTATTTTTATTTATTAGATCCGAAGAAAAAATATAAGGAAGTTGTTAACAAAATAGAATTAAGTTGCTAATTTTACAAAATAGGAGCGAGTTGTTAAAATAATATATCACATTATTTATTTTGACACATCTATTCAACCTTATTTTTTTCCTTCAATTTAATTTAATGTATTTTATTTGATTTTATTAATAAAATTTTGCTTTTTTTAAATATTTTTATTATTTTTAATTTATTAAATTAAAAATTATTCAACGGTTAAAATGAAGAAAAAAATTTAAAACCTTGTACATGATTGCATCACATACAATTTCTTACTGCGTTAAAATGAAAATGCGACCTCTTAAACAAAATAAATTAAAAGATTTTGATATACTTTTTTAAAAATAAAAAAATATTAAAATTTTTTGATATTTTTTTAAATGTGGAGTATTTTCGGACTTAAAAAAAGATATTTAAATAAAAAACCTAATTATAATTGAATTGCCTATAAAATATAACTCAATTAGCAACGTAAAACGTTGTTAGATTAAATATTTTCTGCTGTGGACAGTTAGTTTTGTTGTTAATTTTTTTAATAAAAGAAAACAACGGTAACACTAAAAAATTGATTGAAATGACGTTTCTAGAATACAAATACCGATATCTGATTGGACGTTACCAAATGTTCAGAAACGAGCAGCAGGTGAGTTTATCAAACCCCGGATCCCAAATTAAATTTAGTAACAGTTTGAGAGAGAGAGAGAGAAAAAAAGAACCAAACCATATCCTAATTTGTAGCTAGCTACAATAGTAGTCTACGCACGGTTTTTGCACTCTTGTTTCTTGTCCTGCAATTTTGCACTTCATTCTCACGCACAACACAAGAGTTATTGTCGGTGCAATTGCAAATGGAGAACGATACTCAAACTGATGCCAAAGATGAAGTCTTGTCGGTTGAGCTTTCAGCTCCTCCTTCTTGGAAGAAACTGGTCTCTTTCTCTCTTCCTCATCCTCTATTTTTTTTTTCATTTTATAAATATATATTTATTTCATTTTTATGCAATTCATATTTATTTAGTCATTTTTTTTTCGATTTCCTTTTTTTTTCATTGTTACGGTTATTATATTATTATTATTGTTGTTGTGTTTAGGAATATTATTGTTGTTGGTGCTATGTTTTTTTAAGGAAGCTATGTTTGTTACTTTGACTTGATTCTCACTTTAATTGTCTGAAATTCTGTAAATTTATTAACTGGATTCTGGATTTTCTTTTACTTTTCTTTTTTATTAGTTAATTAATTTTTTTTGTAGTGAAATGTTCGGAAGAATTTAGTACTAGATTTTGTTTCTAGGGTTTTCCTAACTGGTGCCAGATTTTGTTTCTAGGGTTTTCTTGAAAGGGCTTACCTTATTATAATGTCTCTTTTTTTTTTTTTATAATTTATTTTTTGCAACAAAACAAATTGGTGGTCCTAGAGCTAATACAATTTCTATAGCAATTAGCTAGGTTCCCAGCTAAATTTTGTTGTGCTTTTTTTTATACCCATTGGTAAAAGGTTCCACATTGGATAGAAATGGGTTAAATTGTTAAAGAGTCCCAAAATGGAGGAGATAAGGCCTGAATATGTGTTTATAAGTAGCGGCAGTCCTCGCCTTACACGTCGGTTTTGTGATGATGAATTAGGCCTAATATGATGACCCAATATAAAAACCTAAGGGTGTGTTTGCGAGTTAGTTTTTGAAGGGTTTTTGAAGGATATAGTGCCAAGCTATCTAGGCACGTCTCTGTCAATGTTTCATAGGTGTCAAGTTTCCATTTGTGGTCTGTTGCTTGTTCTTTGGATTTTTTTATGTTGTCTAGAGGAAGACATAATCTTAGCTTTTAATATCAAAGTGTTCTGTCTTTCAGTTTTTTCAGTGCCCTATGTGATTCAGAAAATTTTGGTGCAAGATTCTGTTCCATTCCGGCACCTTTCCATATTAAGCTTATTATGATTTTGTAAATTTTCCTTTCTTTGCACTTCTAATTTATCCCTACTGGATTCTGAATTGCAACTACCTAAGTTAGTTAATGTAGTTGATGATGTAGAAAATCGCTTAGATTTGGGGGAAAATATCACTGACAACTGATAATATTGATTGATTTATTGTAAGATCAAGTTGTGAATTAATGCTTCGGATTCGGAAAGTCATATTTTTTGTGGAAATTATCCACTGGTAAAGAACATTATCTAAATTACTCTAGGCCTATGAAGTACAACCACAAACATCAGACACGACACTGACATATCTATACTAATAATAATTTGAAAAAGTGGAAGTAATTGAATGTAATTACACGTGTCAATGTCGTATATGTGTCAGACACTAAACACGTATTTAATTTGAAGTGTCGATGTTACGTAGCTCAAAGCTAAAGCATTTTGTGAGCTATAGTGCTTAGTGATTTATTGATTATAAGCTCCTCGCGATTTCGTCTTATTGATGTAATTGGTTCTTGAAATCAATTAGGAATGTGACTATTGCTAACAAATTTTACTTGATTCCTTTTAGTTGTATGATGTATCGGAATCGTTTTTTAGTGCATTTATATTTGTACTATGCAGTTCTTCCCTAAGAAAGTAGGAACACCAAGAAAAAGCGAGATTGTATTTGTTGCTCCAACTGGAGAAGAGATAAGTTCCAAAAAGCAATTGGAGCAGTACTTAAAAGTACATCCCGGGAATCCCAACATATCAGAGTTTGATTGGGGAACCGGTGAAACCCCGAGGCGGTCAGCAAGGATTAGTGAGAAGGTCAAATCAACTCCTCCGCCAGCAGAAACTGAGCCTCCTAAGAAACGTAGCCGAAAATCATCTGGTTCAAAGAAGGATGACAAGGAAACTGTAACCGATCAATCGCCTTCAGCGGAAAGCAAGGCAAAGTCTTCTGCGGCCGATCCCAATGACATTGACAACAACAATGATGATGATAAAACAAAGGCTGATGCTGAGGAAATTAAGCAAAGTAACGTGGAAGGTGAAAATGTGACTTCCGAGAAGCCTCAAGTGGAAGAAACATCGAAGGTGGAACTAGGAGAGCAACTTGTCGAGGAAACTTTGAATGCTGTGGCAGTTGAAAAACCGCAAGAAGAGGCACCGGTTGAATCAGAAAAGGAAAATGGTACAATTGACAGTAATAAGCAGGAAAAATTCGATTCCGTGGAAAACAAAGGAGCTGAGAAAGCGAGTCTCGATGTTGAAGATATTGACGGTAAGAATCTCGATGTTGAAGATATTAACGGTAAGAGTCTCGATGTTGAAGATATTAACGGTAAGAGTCTCGATGTTGAAGATATTAACGGTAAGACCGAAATTTCAGCAAGTGATGAAAAAGAAACCATTCAAGGGGAGGAGCAAGTAAAGAAAATGGTCGACAATGAAAGTGTTGTTTGGAGCAGTGCTCAATGATGTAGTATTAATTAATACTATATTAGTATTAATCAACCCTTAGTGTATGCTGCTGATATGTACTTTATTAATGCTACTTAGTGCCCTTAATTTTTTTCGTAATGTTATTAAAGATGTTTTAGTTATTTTGTGACATTGTGAATGTCTTTGTATTCTGTTTTAACATATGGATGTATCTAGGAGTTTAAACTTGTATGCCTCTTAGATTAGATCTTTTGGTTTTCCATAGTGCAGATCTTAGTGTAGATCGGAGATGTTTGTTCCAAATTTATGTGAACAATATAAAACATTTGAATTTGAATTTCTTGAATTTATTGACTCATTTGGTTATTTTGTGTTTCTTTTTATTGTTTGGAGAAAGAAGTATGTTTTTGAGCTGCATTCGATATAAAGTACTCAAGCTCATTAAAGAATCGATGTTTTTTTTTAAAGTAGCACAAAATTGAGTTCGAACTCGTGAACCTGCATGGCTTTGTTAAATATTGAATAATATTAGGGCTGTATAAATGACAAGTTTAGTGGATTATTTATTTGGTCATAATAACATTTGATTGAACTAACTTTTAGATTTTAATTCGTTTTCTAACTTCATCAAATTCGATCTAATAAAGACAAGATGAAATAAAGATAAAACTGAATGAGTTTCAAAACAAATTGCCAAATAATTTAATTAACTCTTAAAAATTGTCTTAGACAATCTTCCTATATAATCAAAGAAGTTCATAAAAAAATTATTGTCGAACCTCCATAAAGTAAATACATTAACATGTTGGAGATAAAGCAGAAAATAAAAAAGACCACAATCATAAATTAGTTAGTGATATGTTGTTTTTTAGAAAGTGAATAAATAATAATAATATAAAATAATTTTTCATCTTTAAAGTAATTTGGAACAGGACGAATAATCCAATAAATAATACAAACTCAGTCATTTTTCTATTTTTCCTAGTCTTGTTTTTATTTTTTTTCGACCGAATGAAACTTAACTTATTACTTAAATGTAAGGACAGGTTTGTGAGATGGGCTAGGTCTCCAATTGAATACTTTAAAGTGATTCATTCACAAATTTCACACTTGCGTCCCTCAAAATTTCAACCCATCTTTTCCGAAAATGTCATAATTGTTCTAACCACGTTCTTTAACAAAGAATTGTAATGTTATTTGCAGAGAAAATTAGTAAATGAATTTTTTTTTATTTCCACTATAAATGATGGAAAAAAAAAATAGGTTTAAATGATTTTAAATCCAGCAAATATACTATTTTTTTATTCTTAGTTTATGTAACATTAAATTTTATTCTTCGTAAATATACCAATTTTTGCACTTATTGTATTTCACATGTGTGTTTAAATTGTTCTTCATGTCCTGTGATATCAAGGTACGGAATTCCCCTTCACCCATGATGCTACGAAAGGTATTGATGACCCATTTACATGTCCTTGATGTTTAGCTTAATGAAAAGGTTGAAAATCAACAAGCTTGAAAAGTATTTAATAAAAAGGTATACTTTAAGAAGGAGTTAAAGGGTGATTGAAAGTAAGAATCTATTCTAAGATGTTAAAAACACCCTTTGTTAAAATCGCAATCTTATTTTTTGGTTTAAGACTAAGAATCTTATTCAAATCATGTTAACAATCTATCATCTTTTGAAGAAAAGCTAAGAATCTTTAGTTAGATTATGACAAGAGAAAAAGTTTTCTTAGCCAATGAAGTTAACTTTATTGAATTACATAATACAAGGGTGCACCATCATAGTTTCCACAAGTGGAATCCTCTCTCATTTTCTTAGTATGCTTAGAGTTCAACAACAAATGGTTTTCTCTTTCAAGTGTTCATTCTTTCTTTGGCTTCTCATTTTATCAATAACATTTTCTCAAGGTGTGTATTTTATTGATCTTTATTATAAAAATTGGCTTTGATGTTTCATAGTAAAGGTTTACTTATTTGCAATTAATAGAGACATTTCTATGAACATACTATGGATGCTTGTTCAGCATTTGTTTTTACATCGAGTAATAAAAAGCATTTACTATTACATTCCACATTTTGTTTATAGTAAAGTTTCTTTCGGTAAATTCTTTGGTACTTTAGAGTTTTATTGGATACCAGTATCTCGAAATAAGGAGAGATCTGTATTACATTGTTGATTTGACTTTCTGCAGTCATACAACTTTTATTATTTGTGGTCAAACTGTCTAAATTTTGAATAAATTTTATTATTTTTATTAAATCTAGAATATAAGTTTGAAAATTTGACCATCCAATCTTATTGAGACATCCACATATATATTGACTGAATAACTTCGTGTAATTTTAACTTTATACAATTTGAATCCATAAAAAAGATTATAAAATAATTTCAGTTAAAATTATGATTACATAAATCATTTAAAGTCAGTAAATTTTGTCTTCAAAATTTTTTTTGAATGATTATTATGATCGAGAATTTTCAATTTAAAATATTATTTTAGAATTTCATTAATTTTTTATGCTAAATTATCTCACCCTACAAATTTTAGACTAAAGTAGTAGATTGTTCAAAAATTCTATAATGTCATTTTTATGCATTGCTTTGCATGACATGAAAATTTCTAATCTAGCTTTGAAATTCTTCTATGAAGCAGTTTTAGGTAACAAAGCATTTACTGGAACATATGGAGTGAACTATGGTAGAATAGCTGATAATCTACCTTCCCCTGAAAGTGTAGTTACATTACTCAAAGCTGCAAAAATCAAGAACACAAAAATCTATGATTTTGATCCTAAAGTCTTAAGTGCATTCAAAGGTTCAGGAATTGGAATTATAATTGGACTTCCTAATGAATTTTTGAAAGACATAAGCATCGCCGAAGATCGCGCGATGAATTGGATCAAAGAAAATGTTCAACCATTTTTACCAGGAACAAAAATTGTTGGCATTACAATTGGAAATGAAATCTTAGGAGGTGGTGATATTGAACTTTGGGAAGCTTTGTTACCAGCAGCTAAAAATGTCTATAGTGCCCTTGATAGACTTGGTTTAACACATCAAATTGAGGTTTCTAGTCCACATTCTGAGGCTGTTTTTGCCAATTCATTTCCTCCTTCTTCATGTACATTTAGGGATGATATACTTCCTTACATGAAACCTTTATTGCAATTCTTTTCACAAATTGGTACCCCTTTTTATATAAATGCATACCCTTTTTTGGCTTATAAAAATGACCCTCAACATATTGACGTTAACTATGCTTTATTTAAAAAAAATCCTGGCATTTACGATGCCAAGACTAAATTACATTATGACAATATGTTTGATGCACAAATTGATGCCTCTTATGCTGCATTGGAGAAAGTCGGATTTGAAAAAATGGAAGTGATTGTTTCTGAGACGGGTTGGGCGTCTCGTGGAGATGACAATGAAGCGGGGGCAAATTCGAAGAACGCAATGACTTATAATAAAAATATGCGGAAGAGGTTGCTTAAGAAAAAAGGGACACCTTATAGGCCCAAAATGTTGGTTAGGGCTTATATATTTGCTTTGTTTAATGAGAATTTGAAGCCTGGCCCAACATCAGAAAGAAACTTTGGATTGTTTAATCATGATGGAAGTATTGCTTATGATATTGGATTTACTGGACTTGTATCTTCCTCAGCTACCTCCTCTTTGATTTCCTTCAAGGTATGGATATTTATATGTTATATACTTCTTTATATTATTTTGATCATAAATTATAGCAAGTCTTAGATATACTAGATAGATCTTTAAATTATTTAATGATATTGGTATTACGATTGTATGCTAGGTCTACAAATAAACAAAATATTTTTAGTAAAAAAAGTTTGATGTATTTAATTTAAAATTTAGATTAAATTCATTAAATTTTTTTATTCATTTTCACTTATATTTTGAGGCAAAGTAGTACCATCTGAAAGGAGGTCTCTAGTGGATCTCTTATGAAAAAGAAAAAAAAATTGTTAGTGAGATTTTTTTCTCTTGTGGAAAAAAATAAAACCAAAGTTGATTAATTTCATGGGAGCTTTTATGGTATATTTACAAATTGAAATTTTTTGTTACATTTTCTTTATAAATCAATAAATTAACAATCATTTTTATGAATCAAATAACTCTTTGCGGTTGGATTTCAAGAAAGATAATTTCATAAGAAAAAACATTATTTCGTTGTTTATATATTAATATTGTACTAATTTTATATATTTTATCATAAAAATAATCAATATTCAGTTATTCACTATTATGAGTAATAAAAAATAAAAAATAAAATTATTTAGCTGACACTTTTAGTAAATTTAATTATTATTTTTTGCTATAAAATATTTTGTTATTATGATTATATATAAATGATAGAACATAATTTTTTTAAAAAAATATCATTTAACTATAAATTTAAAAATGAAATGTACGGTACATGTCGAATTGACTCCGTATAAATTCTCTATTTTCATTGAATTAACGTCGTTGATTTCCTTCAAGATATAGATATGTATACTTTATACAGTTTTCATAATCTCTTTCATAAATTATGTATTTATGATATCTAACAAATATAAATTGCAGGGTATTGGGTCTTCATTCGTGATGGTTTCAACAAGTTGTACTTCAATTCTTCTTCTTCTTATAGCATTGTAATTATCAGTCAAAAGAATGAATGTACAAGAGAATTGAATTATTAATCATTCTTTGAATCCTGTAACAATTTTCTAAACGCATTGAATATATGGAAATTCCAAAGCAAATTATTAGACCTCACATCCTACAACTATTGATGATCTTTCTGTTTCTTTTCATTTTTTTTTTACGTAATGAAGATGATAAATACTATCAGAAATTTACATATAATTATAAAATTTTTAATTTGAATTCAAAACATGATATTCAATATAACAATATCGATATTTTATCAATTGAGTTAAGATTTAAAAATTGTTTCCTATAATTTTGTTATCACTAAAAAAATATCAAAGTTGGTATATATAAGTTCAGATTCTCTTTATTTCTAAAAAGAAATTCATAATTGAATTATTATAGTTTTGTGTGTATATAGCAAATCAATATTTAATTTATTTTACATATTCTAAACTGTGTAATATATATATATATATATATATATATATATATATATATATATATTATAATAATAAAACTCTCAATTTCTTTTGAGAAATCGAGAGCATCACAATCTAATTTAAATTGAGCAAATTCTTTTGGTATACAATGGAAGCAGTGAAGTTTGAACTTTGGACATCATTCTTTTTATTTTTTATTTTAGGTAGGTTTGGGAGCAAGAGTCAAACTTAATTGTGAGTATTTTAGTTTCCTAGTGATTGTAATTATGTGATGTTATGTGCTCCAAAAACGTAAGTGATTTGTGCATGAGAAATATAACATTTTATTGTTATAATTTTCGTAAATTTTTTGTTTGAACTCATTCCCTTCAAAATAAAAAACTATCATTTTAGATCCTTGACGTCATTTCTCATTACAAAAATACTAATTTGGTAAATAGTGCAATAGTTGACATGTATGAATTGGCCATTTTTAATTACATGTCACTAATAAGTCATTTTTTTCACATATTTAATTATTAAAAATAAAATAAAATCAATAATAGAGGATACCAATTGAAATCTAAATTTTTCAACTATTTTCTGTAAGAACCAAATTGATTCAAATGCAAAGATCAATTTGTCTAACTCTGAAGACAAAAAAAAAAATCAAGGAAACTCAAGCACAAGTTTCCTCTAGAACCACAAGAGATCTTCAAAGAAGAATCTGCTAATACATCAACAATAATATGTTCGCTCTGATGAAGTGTCACTTCCTATATTATGAGATAATGTTACTCAACAACATGTGAATCGAGGCAAATGTCAAATTCCATGGAGAGAAGTACATCTTAGTCTAAAAGCTTACACAATAAAAATGTGTAAAATCAAATAACTACTTGTACGGTTGTAGCATGCTAAGCTCATCCTCAACAACTCTTTATAAAGAATTTTGATCAAATAAACAGAGTTGGCAAAATTTAAAACAATTATCATATTGATAGATATTTTTCAATTTAAGGCACTATATTGCTCTTTCACATATTTGAGAGAATAATTTAATAGTAATGAATGTACCACTAGCAAGACAATCAACAACATTGTTCTATGGTATGAGAAGTTAATAAAAAACTAAATAATAATACAAACTCAATCATTTGGTGGAAAATCCAAGGCGTGGATAAAAAAAACCAATAAGATGCATTCATTTCTTTCATCTCACACCAAACCACATTTTCCATTAACACTAAAATAATACTTAGTCAAACATTAGTTATCTATTCATCAAAAATTTAAATTATCAAGATTACTTTCCCCTAGGAATATTAGGTTAACAAAAAAAAACATGTTTTAAAGGCAAAATTCGTGTTTTGGTAGTTAAGTTATTTTCTGATTTTATTTTTGTTCAATAAGTAATATTTGTTCCATTTAGGTCCCTTGAGTTAGCAAACTTTTTCCACATTAGTCTTCTCTACTAATTTTAATTAAAAAAAATTATTTTTGTCCTATATAGCTATTAGGGTTTGTGATTAAAAACTGACATATCACATGCTTCATTTTATCTTCATTTCCGAATGCAAAAAGTTCTCAAGAGTGAGAAGAAATGAATACAAAGGATGTGCGAAGGGAGAGAGAAGACAAAGCACAACGCGAGTGTGAAGACGAAACGAGATAAAGAGTTGTGCATTTCGCGAAGACGAATGTAAGCACATCTATACTTGTAATTTGGTGAGTTTTTTTTATAAAAAAAAAAAAAAATCATTTGGGTTTCTTGTGTTTTTGTTCTTTATTTCGTTTGGATTTTATGCATTGTGTTTGTTAAGACAAACTCTCAAATTAAGTTTTGATGAAAATAAACAAATTTTAATTAAGAATATTAATTATGATTCTAAATGTTATGTTAATTTAATTTGTGCTCTTGAGTGTTTTTATTAAAGATAGGAACCAAGCAAAGCAAAGAAATCAGATCAAAAACAAATAAAATAGTCATGACCAAAAACTGTACAAAACAGAGAAAGATCAGCAGAATCAAGAATGATTGTAACAACCACTTCACCAATCTTTCTCCAACGCTTTTACATTGATTCTGCCTTAATTCTTTATATCAATTTCATCAATACATGGCAAGGAACATATAGGAATCATGTTTACAGCAGAAGGAATGTTTATATCAACTGTCACATGAATGGTGTAATTTTGTCAACAGATTCGTTGCTTCTGTCAGAAGGAAAACAGAGCACTTCCAACGACTCTTTCTAACCAGAATTAATTGCTCAAATCATCTAAAAAATGAAGGCAAATTCGCAAGCATCATTCAGATCTTCAAGTGCCAAGTATTCTCATTAAATCATATTCACTTGGATTCTTGAAGCTATCTCATTCACAAAAGAAATCAGGCTGAAACCATTACATACTTCCAGTTTATTCTACCGAGTTCTTTACGTTCTGAATTTATTCTCAAACAAGAGTTAAGCATAATCAGATTCAAACAAACCCTTTAAATCATTATTGTATAAACTCATAACTATAAGGATTGTTTATAGTTTGAGATTGATTAAAAGAGTTAACTGTAAAATCCTAGCATATTAGTTAGGTAACTTGATTGAATCCTTTTTGGGTGGAAAGGAAGTGTAGTTACAGATCAAGGTTGATCTCTAACTGTGATTGTTCCCCGTTCTTTGAACACTTAGTGAAAATCTCACAGTTGTGAGGACTGGACGTAGCTCACGTTGGGTGAACCAGGATATATCTTTGTGTGGTATCTCTTCCTTATCTCTATTTACATTCAGTTATTGTTATTGTCAAAATTAAATAGAGAAACTAAAAACTGTGATTTTAACTAATCAAGAACGTTTTGCGTTTTTCTGTTTCAAAACCAAGAACGTTCTCCGTTTCTATTTTCATAACCAAGACCATTCTTGAGTTGTTTTCTTAAGTTTTTAACAGGAAATTTTAAATAGGCAAGATTACAATTCAAACCCCCTTCCTTGTAACTTGACATTGCTACTACAATTGGCATCAGAGCAAGGTCTCTAGAAAGAACACTTTAACCAAGTACTAGAGAAAAAGATCTAGAAGACAAAATGTCAAAAGCAAAATACATTTTTGAAGGAGGATCCTCAAACAGGCCACCATATTTTGATGGAACTGATTACTACTTTTGGAAAAACAAGATGCAGCTGTTTCTAAAGTCTCAAGACACAGGAATGTGGCGCATCATTACAGATGGAGATTTCATTCCAAGAGCTGATCAAAATGATTCAAACTCTGCAAAAAATGAAGAAACCGACTGGACATCTGAAGACAAAACTAAGGTACTCTTAAACTCTAAAGCTCAATTATTCTTATCATGTGCTTTGAGTAGGGAAGAAAGTGAAAGAGTCGATGAATGCACAACTGCTAAAGAAATTTGGGATACATTGCAAATTCATCATGAAGGAACAAACCATGTCAAAGAAACAAGAATAAACATCGGCATAAGAAAATTTGAGATGTTCGAAATGAACGAAGGAGAAACCATTGATGAAATGTATTCAAGGTTCACAACTATAGTGAATGAAATGCGATCCTTGGGAAAGGCTTACTCAGTACAAGATAGAGTAAGAAAGATCATGAGATGTCTTCCAGTCATATGGAGACCAATGGTAACAGCTATAAGCCAAGCCAAGAATCTTGAAGTACTGGCACTAGAAGAGCTAATTGGAACCTTAAAAGCACATGAGGTATTACTGCAAGATGATAAACCTGTCAAGAAAGGAAAAGTAATAGCCTTAAAAGCATCTATAGAAAGCATGCCTGACCAAACAGAGGAAGAACCAGAAGAAAAAAAGTCAAGAAGATGCTGATGAAGAAATAGCTTTTCTCACTAAAAGAATTCAAAGAATAATGAGAAGGAGAGCCCAAATGAAGAAGGGATTCCCAAACATAAAATAAAATCCTAAAATAGAACTAGACAAAAGCCAAATTACATGTTTTGGATGTAATAAGCTGGGACATTATAAATCTGAGTGTCCTCTGAACAAAAGAACACCAAACAGATTTCCTTTCAAAAAAAAAAAATCAATGATGGCCACATGGAATAACTCAGATGAATCTGATGAAGAAGAAGAAGATGAAGAAGCTAACATATGCTTAATGGCAAACACTGAAGAAAATGAGGTAACAAATTCTGAATCATGCATTTTATGTGAACAAATGGAAAAAGAATTTGACAACTTATTAAATGATTCAAACTTACTCATTCAAAAGTGTAGTTCTTTAAAAGAAAAATTTTATAAAGAAAAGGAAGAGAAAGAAAAAACTCAGGTTCTAAATGATAAGCTAAAGGAAATCATTCAAAATCTGAAAGAATCTCAGACCAAAAACTTTCACACTGAAAATCAAGAAAGTCAAGAACATTCTGCACTTCAAAAGGAGAACGTTCTCCTTAAATCTGAAGTTCAACTTTTTAAAAATGATTTGTTAAACTTTATTAAAGCTACTAGAACCTTTCAAAATATCATGGGATCTCAAGTTGGAATATTTGATAAAGCTGGTCTTGGTTTTAATCAAACTCAGAAAACCAAAATGTATGAAAATTTTTTTATTCCAGAAAGAAGAGAAAATAAATGCAAGATCAAATGTTCATATTGCAGCAAAATTGGACATCTTGAATTTGCATGTTATTTTAAGAAAAGAGATGAGAAAATCAAGAGCAAACAGAGAAAAGAACAATCTGAAACAAAAATAGGTTTTTCTCAGAAAAAACAAGAACGTTCTCCAGATAAAATAGAAAACGGAGAAAGTTCTGAAAATCTGTCAAAACAAGTTAAAAAATCTTTTCAAAAACAAATAATCAAATGTTCTTCATGTTCTAAGATTGGACATTCTGAATCTACATGTCATAATAACAGAAAATCAAAATTTAGAACTAATCCACAAGGACCCAAGACAGAATGGGTACCAAAAGTTAATAAAACCAAAACTGTAGGTTGGTTTTCAAGGTGTCAAGAAAAAGCCATGGTTCTTGGACAATGGTTGTTCAAGACACATGACAGGTGATAAAAATTGCTTCATGTCCTTCGTCAAGAAAGATGGAGGGTTTGTCACCTTTGGAAACGACAATCAAGCTCGAATCAAAGGTAAAGGGACAATTGGTAAGAAAAACTCTGCTCAAATAACTGATGTTCAATATGTTGAAGGTCTGAAACATAATCTCTTAAGCATAAGTCAACTTTGTGACAATGGCTGTGAAGTTATTTTCAAACCCAACCTATGTGAAATCATAAAAACAAAATCTTGAAGAACTGCCTGATGAATCCTGCTTCATATCTATTGATAAAGGTAAATGGATCTGGCATAAAAGGGCAGGGCATGTCAGCATGAAAACCATTTCCAAAATTTCAAAATTAGAACTTATCAGAGGATTACCAAAACTGAATTTTGAAAAATACAGAATATATGTAGCGTGTGTCAAAGGAAAGCAGGTTAAAAGCAGCTTTCACTCAAAAGATTTTATTTCCACAAACAGAATTCTTGAATTACTTCACATAGACTTATTTGGTCCCGTCAAAACAACCAATTTAGGAGGAATGAAATATGGTTTTGTTATTGTTGATGACTTCTCTCGATACACTTGGGTACTATTTTTAAAACAAAAAGATGATGCTTTTGAAGCTTTTAAAATCTTTTGTAAAAAGGTACAAAATGAAAAAGAATCCAGCATCATTTCTATAAGAAGTGATCATGGAGGAGAATTCATAAATGCCCTTTCAAAAACTTTCTTGATGAACTTGGCATTTCTCACAATTCGTCTTGTGCAAGAACTCCTCAACAAAATGGAGTTGTTGAAAGAAAAAATAGAACCTTACAAGAAATGGCCAGAACAATCTTGGAAGAATCTAATGTTGAAAAATATTTTTGGGCTGAAGCCGTCAATACATCATGCTATATTTTAAATCGTGTATCCATTAGAAAAATCATAAACAAAACTCCATATGAAATCTGGAAAAACAGAAAACCAAACATTTCATACTTCCATATTTTTGGGTGTTACTGTTATATTCTAAACAACAAAGATGTTCTTGGAAAATTTGATTCAAAATAAGATAAAGCTATCTTTTTGGGTTATTCAACCGACTCTAAAGGCTACAGAGTTTTTAATCTAAGAACTAAAGTTGTTGAAATCAGCATGCATATTTTATTTGATGAGTTTGATGACTTAATACTTGAAAAGTCAAATGAGGATGAAGAATTTCCAGACACACAACAGAGAACTGATGTGCAGGAAACGGAGATTGATAAACAATCTCTGTATCATTCTCCACCTAAAAGCTGGAGAACTATAGAAGATCACCCTCAATCTCAAATTATTGGGGATACAGCAGATGGAATCCGAACCAGAAAGTCATTCAAGAATGATGAGAACAACATGGCAATGATTTCTCAAGTTGAACCAAAATCAATTAAATAAGCCACAGTTGATCAATCTTGGATTGAAGCCATGAAGGAAGAACTGCAGCAGTTCGATAAGAATGAAGTCTGGACCTTGGTACCAAATCCTCAAGATCAAACAATTATTGGTACACGCTGGGTTTTCAGAAACAAATTAGATGAAGAAGGTAAGGTTGTAAGAAACAAAGCAAGATTGGTTGCTCAAGGTTACAACCAACAAGAAGGTATAGACTATGATAAAACTTTTGCTCCTGTTGCAAGGTTAGAAGCTATTCGTATACTTCTTGCATATGCATCTCACAAACTTGTTAAATTATTTCAAATGGATGTTAAAAGTGCATTTTTAAACGGCTTTCTAAATGAACAAGTTTATGTGAAACAACCTCCCGATTTCGAAGATCAATCAAAGGCAAATCATGTTTTCAAACTTACAAAAGCTCTGTACAGCTTAAAACAAGCACCAAGAGCTTGGTATGATAGGTTAAGTTCCTTCTTAATCAATAATGGATTTTCTAGAGGAAAAATCGACACTACACTTTTTAAGAAAATTGATAAAAATGATTTACTAATTGTACAAGTGTATGTTGATGATATTATCTTTGGATCAACTAATGAAAAAATGTGTGATGGCTTCTCAAAACTCATGCAAAGTGAATTTGAAATGAGCATGATGGGGGAATTAAGATATTTTCTTGGATTACAAATTAAACAACATGAAAATGGTATTTTTATTTGTCAAGAAAAATACACTAAGGATTTGTTAACCAAGTACAAAATGAATGAAGCAAAAATCATGTCTACTCCTATGCATCCATCCTCTTCATTAGACAAAGATGAACATGGAAAATCTGTTTCTGAAAAAGAATATAGAGGCATGATCGGTTCCTTGCTATATTTAACTGCTAGCAGACCAGATATTGTATTTGTAGTAGAATTATGTGCTAGATTCCAATCTTCACCCAAAGAATCTCATTTAACTGCTCTAAAACGAATCTTTAGATATCTTGTTGGAACTACTAATCTTGGCCTTTGGTATAGAAAAGGTTCTCATTTTGATCTTGTAGCATATTGTGACACTGATTATGTTGGAGATAAAACTGAAATAAAAAGCACCAGTGGAGCATGTCAATTTCTGGGTGATGCTTTGATAAGCTGGTCTTGCAGGAAACAAAATACTATAGCCTTATCAACCACCGAAGCTGAATACGTATCAGCTGCAAGTTGTTGCTCACAAGTTATCTGGATTAAAAATCAACTTGAAGACTTCTCTGTAAGTTACTCTAGTATTCCATTTTACTGTGATAATACTAGTGCAATCAATCTGTCAAAAAATCCAATTCAGCATTCTCGTTCAAAACATATCGAAATAAAACATCACTTTATTCGCGATCATGTTAATAAAAAGGATATTGAATTAATTTTTGTTGATACTCAAAATCAGCTTGCTGATATTTTTACAAAGCCCTTGGTCGAGGAAATTTTTAATTCAATCAAAGAAAAACTGAAAATTTTGAAAAATCCTGAAAATTCAAGTTAAAACTGCTTCTGCAGAAAACGGAGAACGTTTATCAATCTCCGTTTTTTAAACATCTTTCTCCGTTTTTCAAATCCTCTTCCCAGACATCATCTTCCTCATGCGCAGGCAAGGCATGTCCTAGCATTAAATGCGCGTGCATCAAGGCTTTCAAAGGTCACTGCTAAGTCGTCACATCTGTTCCTTTCCCCAACACTTGTCACTTCCCTAGGTTTAATCATCATTACTCTATCTCTTGAAAAACTGCAAAAACAAGTTGCACTTATCACAATTCTTCATCTAACTGAAACAATTTTCATTCTCTCAAACTGTCGTCTTCCTCCAAATTCATCTTTCATCTCTCTCTCTCTCTCTCAGTATCAACAATGACTCGAACAAAGCAATCTGCTCGCAAAAATGCAAGCACTGACACTCCATCACCATCATCATCCTTCTCACCAGTCTACGATCGTTCACCTTCACCTCCACCCAGGCCAACTCCTCAAAAACAATCATATGACTCCTCTTTTTCTGACTACCTTTCTTCGTCCCCCGAGTCTAACCCTAACACCTCCATTCCTGAACCTGTATCTTATGTTCTTCCTCCTCTCCATTCCTTCCACTCCGACTGCTCAAAAAAGTCTTACCCCTACTCCCGAACGTTATCCACCTCAAGAACGTTCTCCTATCCCACAAAATTATCCATCTCTTACTCCATACCGTTCTTCAATTCACGAATGTTCTCCTACCCACCACAAATCTTCCTCTCCAGCTCAAGAACGTTCATCTACAAAATAACGTTCTCCGTCACATACTACCTCTCCCTCACAAACCACCAAAGACCTCTTTCACCTCAACCTCCATCCTCTCCTTCCTCTGAACCTTCCTCTGACTCTGACTCCACTGTGCCACCATCTCCACCTTCCAAAAAAGGCCAAACCTAATACCACTCCTCTGATTCCTTCCACTGCCACCAAACTATTTAAGGACAAATGGGCTCAAAAGCCCATTGGTGTTGGCAGAGTTTTCATCTTCGACAAACTCATAGTCGATGGCAACGCTGTCAAACATTTTACTGATGCCCTAGGTTGGACTGCCTTTTTGCAAATTTCTGAACCACACTATCTAGATGTTGTTCGAGCCTTCTATTGTCAGGCCAAAACATTCCCTGAAAAATCTCTGTTCATTTCCATTATCAAGGGAATTGAGATCAGATTGACTCCTGATATTTTGGCCTCAATCTTGGATCTTCCTACTGAAGGTCCTGCTGTTTTTGGAAAATCCTGGTATGCAGCTCTCAATCTTAAAGAGACTGCAATTCTCTCTAAACTATTTCAAGAGAATTCCACTAGGTACCTTTCAACATTCCTTCACCCTCTCCCTAAAATTTTCAACAACATGAGCCAACATACTCTTCTTTCTCACTGTGGAAGCCATGAGTATGTCTCTAAAAACGACGCATTAATCATCTATCATCTGCTCAACTGCAAGCGTCTCAACCTCCCTCATCTGATACTTCATCACATGATCGTTGCTGCCAACAAAGACTACAAGAAGAATAATGTTCCTTACAGTATGATTCTTAGAAAAGTCTTTAATCATTTTCATATCCCTCTGTCCAATGAAAAATCCCTTATCAAAATCTCCAAATTTTCCACCAAAAACATGGCCCATATGAAAGTCACCGTCACCAGACAGCCTTCTCCCCCACCTGAAACACAGCCACGATATCCACCAACTAATCAACCCAGAACCAGACAATCTGCCCCACTCATTCATTCATTTCCATCCACATTAAAAAGAAAACGTTCTACCAGACGGGAAGCTCCTGTTACAGTCCCCACATCACCTTCTCCTTCATGGAAAGGGGGGGAAAAATAGGGAAAAGATTGCCAATTATATTGAAAGCATATTGCCAAAGATCAAAAGGAGACTTGAGAAAGAATTATCATATACCAATCAATGGATTTCATTTTGGTCCCTTAAATTATAAATAAAAATTTTTAAGTTGATCCCACATATTATTAATATATGTTAATGTGGTCATTGTTTTATCTCCTTTAAAAAGGTATGTCGGGAAGGGTTTTTATGAAGTTAGACACACTTCACTCACCGGAGATAAATTTTATGTCAGTCTTGCAACCAATAAATGCCCATGTAGGAAGTAGTTGTTGACAAGTATACCATGTTAAAAAGTAAGTCCAATTATTATTTGATTTGTTTTTTCAATTTCCTTGTGTCTATTTGTCTCCAAATGGACCATAAATGGAAAGGACCTATCTCATTTTTTTTTAGTTTCGAAAAACTAATTTGAAAAATAATGTTTAGCCACTGAAGATATTACTAGGTTGAGTCGTATACTAGGTTGCTCTCCCTGCCCAAAATTGTGCAAGACAGACGATCATCGAAAATGTCCCAAAATAAAACAGCTCAAATATACTATATCAGCTTTACTACTACGGTGTAGAAATCTCTTCTAGAATTACACCCTCTAAATATGGAGGTTAAGGCCACTCGAAAATATGGTACTATGACCGTTCAAAAATCTGAATGGACAATTTTTTAGTAAAGGGGTAGAAAGAAAATTTAGGACGAAGCAGAAAAGAGAGAAGAAAGAAACCTCATTTTTTTTAGAGTTTTGGTGTGTCTTGCAAACTGAGCAGAATATTTTATTTATGGAGGAGTTCTGCAAACGAGTGGAGCAGAAAACATGTTCCAGTTTGACCGGATTTACAAAACTATTGTGTGCCCAATTTGATCGAATATGCAAAACTGTTGCGCGAAAAATGGGAGGAGTCAAACACGGATCATATCAGTTATTGACTCAGTGGAGGGGATAAGAAAAATGCGGAGAAAAAGAAAGTGCACGCTAATTTTTTTTTTTTTTTTTGTGTACAAAAAAATAATACACAACTTAGCATTAGCCTAACCCTTTCGACTAGACGACGACGGCACATACGTGGTTATCAGTTTAAGTGTGGTCAGTCCCATCCAAAAAATTGGGTAGCCTCTCCCAAAAGTTATACCTCCACTTTATAAACACTACTAATGTGTGATATCTCTCATATGTGGAACTTCTACATTTTTTTTCAATTAACACGACACTAGTTCTAACTTTCAACACTTGTGCTTAAGTTCCAACATCATTTTCAATGGGTGCCATCAACTTGGACTCAACACATCAACATGCAAATTACCACCACCTCCTCAATCCATTGCACCTGCTACAAATGATGATGACTACAAATCAAACTACTACTAAAAATGATGGTGGTATTGGTGCAAATCAAACCACAACCCAACCACCACCCACAAGACAAAAATATCCCCGTTAAAAGATTGAATGAAGATTTCACACAGCCACCAAATGTTTGAGAAGCTTGCTCTCTTTTTATGTTTGAAAATCATTTTTTTTTTATCGTAGTTGACTTTTTGGCCCTTTCTAGTTTATAGATCTAGTTTTGTATTTTTAGACTTTTTTGGATTATTTATTTGATATTGTGATATTTTTTATTATGTATTAGATCCAAGGTTGTAGTTTTGATTATGTATTGGATCCAATTATATATTTTGGGGTCCTTATTTTATATTAGGTATATGCTGAATTTATTGTTGGTTTATGATTTATGAATTTAACTGATTGTTTCTAGATTATTTATTTGTTGTATACATTGCCGGTTCTTGGAAAACATAACCAACTATGCATACCTATAATTTAAATAAATTTATTGTCACCCAACATTAACAACATAACATCTTAACTACTTCAAATGCATTAATTGTCACTAAACATTACATTTCACAAGACATTGACAACATTAAATTTTAACTGCTTCAAATACTTGGATGAACCCCCCAAATGCAATACCTTTACACAACATCAACGACACTAGAATTAGGTTCATCCCAAAATAGGCATATCCAAATACAATAGACATCATGAGCCATTTTCTTGTAGGCCAAAGCTCTTTTTCAATATAGTAACTTTATCATTCAAGTTGACATTTTTTTTCATCTACCTTGCAATTTTCAAATCATGTTCATTATTGTCATCATTAACACAATTAAAGAATCCACAGCCCTTATCATTCATGTATTTGTAGTTTTTGCAGCCAAAAAACTTACCATAATTAACATTCTTAACGTCACCACCAGTTCTGACAACACATATCTCCTTACGTTGACATTTTAGTGAATGTCTCCTTATAGCAGACGATGCTCCTATGTTGTTGCTCGGGTGATTATCTAATTCATAGCGTCGTGATCACTTATTTCTTGACATTTTCAAATTTAGTGATAGGGAGTGTTGCGAAAATGGAGATGAAGTTGTTATAAGAGACAAGGAGAAAAAGAAGACCACATAGAAGAAAAAGAACATAACCAAGTTTGAAGAAGAAGACCAGGGAGAAGAAGAAGACTGATTTACAAGATGAAGCAGTAATAATAGTAGATGAAAAACATAACTTTTGTCTTTCATAGTCATTTTTATATAGTGTAGTCACATAAGTTACATAGGACGAAAATAATGTTTTTTAATTAAAACTAATAGGAAAGACTAACCTGACAAACATTTGTAAATTTAAAGAGTCTAAACGGAACAAATATTATTTATGGGACTAAAATAAAATCAAAAAATAACTTAAGAGATAAAAAAGACTAATTTAATCTATTTTATTGACTTTTTCATAAGTACGTTGCTATCTAAGTCAACCCAACCTTGAGCAACCATGTTAATTTTGGATGAAATCGCCATAGATTAAATATAAATATGAATTGAGTAATAGTTTATGTGGGTTCACTAAAACGACACCACCACCGCATTGTATGCATCTCGGGTAGTTCAAAGAGAAAACAGTCTGAACTATTCGATTGGTGTTTTCTACCTGAAAAACATATGAAAACACATCTTATGCTTTTAATTTTTTTTAAATAATCTAAGAAAAAATAATATAAAAAACAAAACTTCACAAAATTATGATTAATTTTCAATGATAATGGTTACAAAATTGATAGTTGGTATGTCTTCTGTCACAAGTTCCTTGACATATTATCTAAATATAAGATACTTGCAACTTGTACTCCGTGTGAAGATACAAGCATACCAAACTTATTTATTGTATAAATTTTTTTTTTTTCATTAACTTAATATTTTTTTATTTTAGTCCCTTAAATATTTTTTATTTCGGTATGATTCTTTAAATTACAAACGCTAGAAATTTTGATTTTGATTTTTTTTAGAGAAGTTAGAGATTTTGATTTTTCAAGTTTTTTCGTTTCATTTTAATCTTTTGAATTATAAACAATATACATTTTGATCTTTTATATTACAAACATTAAATATTTTTGTCATATCTTTTTTTTTATAAATCAAACAAATATATTAATGAAAACTATCCAACATACAAAGTATGTCAAGGATAATAAAAACAAATTCAATTTACAAAACAAGTGTTCAAGATCAAATTCGAATCATAACCCCCACCAAAGCAAAACTGAATCCATAAAAGAACAAAGCAACACTAAAACACAACAAATAGTCTTAAATTTATAATTCAAGAAACTAAATCTTCCAACACTTGTAATTTAAAAGACGAAAGTATCAAAATTTTATAATTTAAGAGATCAAAATAAAACAAAAAATACAAGTTAACAAAGTATCTAACCTTCTTAGTAAAAAAACAAAAAAATCTAACCTTCATAATCTAATGGAGTAAAATTGAACAAAAAACTTACACGAAAATGAAATGAAAATTATCTTAGAAGGGAAAAAATGTAATTTATCCTCTTATTCAAAGCATGGATTCAATTTTTCTTATAATAACCATCGTCGATTCATATGT
>JBBPBP010009779.1:73049163-73066402 GCA_037974735.1 Cicer chorassanicum
TTCTTATCATTATCTTCTTGTTTTTGAGATGCTATTATTTTGGGAATAACTTTTTTCATTACAGCTCTAACTTTGATAGAAAGAGTTTAGATGTTGTTGATTGAGGACATTGGAAGTCACATCAACCATTGGTGTCCTAAGTATTGGGGATGAATATGCATTAGAATTTCAGGTATATCTAAAACAAAATTCAATCAATATAGCAAAAGTAAAGGATTAGAGTGTGTACCTCCACTCATTATTAATTTACTTGAAGATGTTAGATTTTTCTAAACCTTCAAAATCTCACTTTAATGGTGTAAGTTTACGGAATAATATTTTTGGCTTAGGGAATTAGAACATAGCATTGTCTTTATTTATAGATTTTGTCCATCACTAAATAGAAGTGCAACTGCTCTTATTTGAAATTGGAAGTAACAAAAATGAGGGAAAGGATGAGACCAAAAACTGTTTTACTGCATAATTGCACATTTGTAAACGGTTAAAAACCAATATTCTCTCACTTGGTCTATACATCCTCTCACTCATAACAATAAAAAAACATAACACATGAATCATAGTGACGAGTCCGCTATAATCTAGTATTATATTCTATGTATTATAAAGTATTGTGCCTCTAACCATACAACTTAATTAGTAATCTTATATCTTTTATGCTTATTGAGGTTCCAAACTTAAAATTTATTCCTTAATAATCAAATGTAAACAGAATAAAATTAAAATATGAGAAGTAGAGTTTCATAAATTAAAACCGTTCTTACAACGAAAATTAGATATATGAATCAAGTCTCATCCGATCTACATGATCCTTAAATTTTGACGGTGACATGTCTTTAGTCAAAGGATCATCAATCATCAAATCAGTACTAAAATGCTCAATAACAATTGTATGATCTTTAATGCGCTCTCTTATGACTAAGTATTTAATGTTGATATGCTTGCTTTGACTCCCACTTTTATTATTCATAGCCATAAACACTACAATTGAATTGTCACAATACATCTTCAGTGGTCTTGAAATTGAATCCACAATATTCAACCCAAAAATGAAACTTTCCATGCATATACCATGTGATGTATCCTCAAAACAAGATACAAAGTCAAGGTTTGCTTTGCACTTTTCCAAGAAACAGTTCCATCAGCAAACATGAATGATATCATATGTTGATTTTCTTGAATCAATGCAACTAGCAAAGGATGAATTAGAGTAACCATTAACCTCTAATTTTTCAGTCTATTTATACATAAACGTGTAGTCTTTGATTCCTTGAAGTTTTCTTTGTAGTTTTCACATAAGCGTGTAGTCTATTTATACACAAGCGTGTAGTCTATTTATACACAAGCGTGTAGTCTATTTATACATAGGAATGTTAAACCAAGAATATGTCAATACTTTGTTTTTCACAAAATACATCACTTAAAATTTCAATATATTCTACAACAAAGTAAGTAAAATGTAGCATAGTAGAAAGGCTGCAATGTTTAAGCCATTTTAAGCCTAGAAACCAATATTTAACCATAGAATCACACGAATAAAATCATTTAGATAATATTTCAATTAATTTTCCTCATTTTAAACACTCATAATATTAAATCAAGATTTTCATTTTCCCAAATTGTGAAATCACGAAAATCCAAATATTTGATGTCGTTTTCAATTCATTCCCATTTTTAGTTTGGATTAAAAGGGTCAAAAATCAAAATATCCAAAAACTAAAAATTGCTCTAATACTTCAAGTATATCCAAAACGAAATGCAATCAATACAACGAAATTGAAAAAATTAGAACGGTTTCCTTCAGCCGTTGCTAATTATTTGAAGATGTTAGGCTCTTCAAAACCTTCAAAGTCTCACTTTAATGGTGTATGTTTACTAAATAAGATATTTTGACTTAGGGAATGAGATTTTAACATTGCCCTTATTCATAGATTTTCTCCATGACAAAATCTATGTACAACTGCTCTTGTTTGTAATTGGAAGTTACAAAAATGAGGAAAAGGATGAGACCAACAATACGATGTGGAGGTAATTGACTTGAGTTGAATGCAAGAATTCTTTCAATATTTTGCCCTCCTCTTTTATGTTGCAACATTGTCCTTATGTACAACATGGTTTAAAAGAGTGTTACGTTGAAGGGGATTTTATGAATAGGTTTTTCAAACTCCACAAAATATTTTAAAGACTCTTGTTAACAAGTACCTTAAGTATACTTGTTAAATAATAAAAAAAAAAAAAAAATTTCTTAGAAAAAGTAAAATTTAAACTTTCAAAAATTTGAAAAGACAACCTTCGATACACTTTTAATTGAATATTTCTACTTTTTTAGGTAGAAATATTAGTTTATTTTTGACATATTCAAAACCGCCTTAAATTGAAGAATTACATTTGCTTTTTTATTCTTATGCTCATGTTCTCTTTTTTATTGTCTCACGTTAGCTCATTCTCCAAAAGAAAACCCTAACAATAGAGAAGATGTTACGTTACCTTTCATTTTCCGCTTCAAATCTTGTTTGCCCTCTTTCATTTCTTCATCGTTTCTCTCGCACCTTTTCTTCTTCCAATATATTCTCTTGTCCATCTAGATATTGTTGCAATTTGTACAGGGACATATCCACTTACAAGCAAGTGTGGGCAATAGTGACACCTTAAACCCCAATAAAAAAACAAAGTATACTAATCTTTAAGCAAAATTTGCAGCGGTTTCAAATAAAGTATGAAAATTTCTTTCCAAATAAAGGCTTACATAGAAATCCTCACTTAAAAATATCTTAGAATCAAAGCAACCAAGGTTTATCATTCATGTACATTTGATCATTAACAAAAACTTAGGGATGATTGATTTTCATCTTAAAAAGAATAACAATAAGTTACCAAATAATACTTGATTGCCAATAATTTTATAAAATAAAATTTCAACTCAAGACTCCCTAAAATACAATAATCGACTTCCACCCGATATCACCTATCAGAACATGGATCACCAACTGACAACTTGTAGTAACTGCATTTTCACAAACATGCACACACAAACAACCAATGGGGTGAGCATCGAAAACATGTAATAGTATAAAACAAGTGAAAAGAATATATAAAACATCAAGTAAATACAATATCAATTACAACACAATAATAAGAATCATCAACAGAGAATAATATAATAACTCACATCACCAAAATGAGACAATCACAAATCAACATAATGTTATGAATGCTCTTATACTCTAAACTCTTTTCTTTCTTTGGTACCATTCGAACTTTGAAATATTTGGTACCATCAATAATTCATCGTCTAAGTGATTTCCTTGCCATCACTAAAATAATTTTCCTTGCCCTCAAATCTCTCAAATCCCTAAAATCTCATTCTCCCTCAAATATCCTTGTTCTCACAATTTCACTTTTATCTCTTAATACCTTTCAATTCGATATCCATACGTTGCAACCTATGGTATGATTTCTGTAGTACCCTAATTTGTCCAACCTTTTTAAAATAAATCGAAAAAAGGAAAATATATATAAAAAGGGAAATAGAATAATTATAATGATATCTCATCAATTTGCATAACCAAATTAAAATACATTAAAATGAAACCAAATCAATTATATTAAAATTAAAACCAAAGCAATTTACAATCAAATTACAAGCTTATGCTGCCTTGTCCTATTCAGTGTTGCCTTGCTCACTGTTGCCTGGATCATTGCTACTGCTCTACTGCTCAATGTTGATGATGCATTGCCTTGCTGATGCACTAGGCTTACATCAAGGTTTTTGTCCTGGACACAAAACAAGCCCAAAAAATGATATGTTTTGAAATACCTAATAAAAAGTCAAACCCTCTTTGCCTCAACCTTTGTACACATGATATAGAACAAAAAGACAAACTGCTGAGTTTGAAGCAGAAACAAAGCTAAGACCCAAAGCTGCAAATATAAAAAAAGTTTTTTAGCCCAGCAAACGAGCTCTGTTTCCTTTACACACAAATAGAAGTCCAACAAATAAGCATCAATAGATAAAAACAAACATAAGCTAAAATCGTGAATAGATCAGAGATGCAGAAAAAAAAATCAAATAATGAGCAAAACAGATTAAACATCAAACAAGAAATCATTGGAGAAGGACAAAAGCAAAACAAGAAAGCAACTAAACAGATAAAAAACTCTATAAATACATGTTCGTTTATATTTTAGAGGGATCGGAGATTAACACTACTGAAAAAAAACACATACCAAGAAGGAGGAGGAAGAAATCAGAGAAAGTATCAAAAACACAAAGCTTCCATCAGTGATCGCCGCCAACCACCGTCAACCGTTACATTACTGCTGCCTTCTCTTTTGCTGTTATACACAGATATACATCCCACACCTGGTTTTGTCTCTATCTTTTTAACTTGTTTGCTGGCTGATATATTTGCTTTCACTCTCAAAAATGATACTTGTATTTGCTGTTTTCCTGAAATTGAGTTTCACACTCAAAACTTATATTTGTTTTTATTATTTTGTTTAAAGCTACGAATACATTGGAACCTTTTAAGTAGAAGTGATGGAAGCATGTGGCAGCAGGATTTAAGCTTTTTAGGCAGTTAGTTTCTTTACACAAAGTCAGCTAGTAGCAGCATGCATTGTTTTTTTTATTTATTTATTTTATTTAGCTTGTTGTAACATCAACAAGCATTATTTAGGACAAGTTTCTTTTCTTCGACAGCATGTAGCTAGGCTTTTGGTTAAGCTAGTGAGATTTTTATATAAAAAAAATCTTGCATAGAATATAATTAAATATAATTTTGGTTTAGTTATATGTGATATAGTTGTTATATAATCATAATTCTAAAATGCATTTTATTTTTAATAAATTAATAATTATACAAAGTTATTCTTAAAAAAGATTAATTAGATGAGACATCTTTTTAATCTTTGAGGTGTTAGGACACAAGTGGTACAACTTAATAGTTCTAAAACTCTCTTTATTTGTTCAAATTAGATGTGGTATTTTTTTTATCTTTGAGTTGTTAAGACATGTATTGTACAATTTGGTGTTTTTTTAAAATTCATATCTAAACCGAAAATAATACAAAATATTTTTAAGAGGATTAAATCAGATGTGACATCTTTTTTACATCCTTGAGTTTTTGAGACACGAGTTGTACAACTTGATCGTCCCAAAACACGGATTTTTTAAATAATTATTCAAATCAAACAAACTCTTTTTTTGGGTCAATATATATATATATATATATATATATATATATATATATATATATATATATATATATATATATATATATATATATATATTTGTCAAAGAAAATATGCATTGGACATCCATGCTGACACAGAGCTCCTTGCATCCAAACCAGCTTCAACTCCTACGCAAAGGGGAAATAAACTTAGCAAGGACACATGTACTACCATGTCTGATCCAAAATATGACAAACGTCTACCAACACCAGAAAAATAACTGCTCATTAAATGTTTGAAATCTCATGTGAGAAATGTCAATTGATTTACTGCATGTTGCTCCTCTAAAAAGATCATTTTTGTTAATTGTTCTTTAATAAAACAACTAGAACATTCTGGTGAATGTTCTTCCATCATTATTTTAACAAATAACCTAATAAATAACTCAATCTTGAAATAATTTCTTCTTCGAAGTTGATTCTTGTCATTTTGTTGAATTGATATGAATATTTATGAGTGCAATGAACTTGTTCACCATGAAAACATTATTTCATAACATTTGAGAATGTTGTCTTCTATATGAGAAGAGAAATCTTTTGTTGAAGCAATACTGCCTACAATTTTTCTTGGTGTTGCACATGTTGTGTCTTGTCCATTAGGTATCCTACAATTCCATATATGTTTGAATCTATAATATATCATTGGACATATTTCCCAAGGTACCAAATGATCATTTTGATCATTCTCCTTATTCTTTGGTTCAAAACGTTATGAACACTTGTTGCATTTGATTCTTGAAACAACTTTTGACTTGTTTGATTCTCATGGGTTCATAAACCTGTTTGGAAGATTGTCTTCTAATATCTCAATGAAATAATCTTTTGATGCTACTTTGATTCTTTCATGATTGAGTAGATACTTATGCACTTATTGATGTGAATAGCTTCTTGTTTGTCCACTTGTGTGATTCATGTTCCTTAAATAAAACTCAAGTGCAATCATTAGTAGATCACCATTCATAAAACTTAAATATTTATTTCATAAGGTTCGTTGTCATTAAAACATATATCAAAAAAGTTTCTACCTCAACACATATATCATATTTCAGCATGCTTTACTCTATTGCAATAGTCAGTCAGCTCGTCATATAGCGACAAATTCTTCGTATCATGAGCGCACAAAACACATTGAATTAGATTGTCATTTAGTTCTAGCAAAGCTACAACAAAAATTGTTTCATCTACTCCCGTCTCATTTTCTCAGTAGTTGACAGATTGCTTGACTAAGTCATTTGATCATTTTCCTTTTCACAACTTTCTCTCCAAGTTAGGTCTTATTACTATATATTCTCCCGCTTGTAGGGGCCTATTAGTTAAGTAACTGTACAATATATTAGTTGAAAATCAGTTACACTAATTAGTCTTCTTATTAGGAGCTTGTTACTCTATTACCATTGTTGTAAAGTCTATATAAGTCAATATTACTCTTGTATTTGGAATTTATTACATCTATTCAATAACATTAGGAATCACCTAATGGCTAATGCACTTCTCTACATTCCTTTACCAGTAATAATTAGCAGCAATTGTATTCCTTAATCAAACGATGGACCACTTGTTCAACAAAAACATAGACAATAAATGAAGATTTATTCAATGGTATTAAAGGAATAATCGAAAGATGCTTTGCCACACAATAATAATAAATCAATTATAGACAATTGTGGAAGCTCCAATCTAAAACTTCACCTAGAATCAATTTTAAACAGTAAAATTACGTGTCTTTCAAACAACTTTTTACAAAAAGTGAAATCCATGATTGGAACAGATAACGTTCGTTCAAGGCCTTTGAACCACTTAGTGGCAATAGTCTTTGAGCTATTCCATTGGGATCTAGGTTCAAATGCTTGTGATGACATAAAAGAAAGAAAGAGGAACATGGATTTTTAACGAGGTATTCTATAATATCTCTCTTTTGTGATGTGTCTTAATTTCAATGTTTACTCAAATTCAATTTTTAAAATAGTCATTGGTAAAATATTTTTATCATGCATTCATCGTTATCATTAAATCAAAGTAAAAAATATTAAATTAAAAATGATCCATGTAATATGAATTATATGATATAATTAAAAAATATTATTATTATTACATTGTACATTTAAAAGAATCGTATATTTTAGATTAATTTTTTTTACAAATAATTCTCTCATCATGTGACGGAGGATATATTTGATATTCTTCTAGTAAACATATATCTTATAATAAATAGAAGTAAAAAAAAAATTAGAATAATTAATTTACCTTGAAATGTGTTTTTATTCTGATCATAAAAACCAAAAAGTATACCAAATTTTTTCCATATATTTGAGAAGTTGCAATTTTGTGTGTCTGCAATATTTTAGTGCTTAAGTAGGAGAGTAAGGTGTTTTGATTTATTTTATTTTATTTAAAAAGACATTTTAGAACTAACTTGCAATTTTTTTTTATATTACTAACTATATTTGGGACGCTATGACACATTGCTTATCCCAGTTCCCAGCTGCTAAGTTGAAATAGTTCTGCTTCGTTGAAATAATTCTAGTTAGTACGGATATATTTAAAATAAAATTAAGTATAATGAATATTCATAAAAAAATAATAAATAAAAAAGTATAATTTGTACTAAAAAAAAATCCAAAAAATTATAATGAATAATTCAACTTTTTGCTTTTTTCTTAATCAAAATTCACAGTTTTGCCAATTGGTCAAGAAAAATTTACCTTGTACCCCATTATTTGACCTGTACCCCCAAAAAAATTTCAAAATGTCAAAATTGCCCTCCAATTTTTTTTTTACTATTTCACTAAAGTGAGAGTAAATTTTTTTTTTCACTATTTCGTCAACGTAAAAAAGAAGTCCGGTTGGTCCAAGGTGTCCGGAAATTTCCGGAAACCCTTTAAGAAGATTTCCGGTACACAGGTGCATTCCGGAAACCTTGTTTTCAAGCTATCCGGTACACATCAAAGTTTTCAATATTTCCGGAAACCTTATTTCAAGCTATCCAGTACACAGCACAGTTCCGGAAACCTATTTTCAAAGGTATCCGGTACACATCAACGTTCCGGGAACCTTCATTATATAAGGTATCCGGTACACAACTTTTTATTTTTATTTTTTATTTTTACGTTTTTTGAATTCTATTAATGTTTTAAAATGTTAACAGATATGGATAAACCATACGTCGATACAACAAATATTTTTTAGACGGATCAGGTATGAATAATTTTAATTAATATTAATATTGTAAAAATATATTATGGTTATTATTTATAATTAATTTTATTTCAGATATTTCTTACAAGAGACGCTGTTGTGAATTGGGCTAAAGAAATTGGTATCAAAAATAAAGTTACTGTTATTATCAGAAGATCAGATATAGAGATAGGAGAGAAAGGAAGGAGAAATAAGTTAATATTAGGTTGCGACAAAGGAGGAAAATACAAGTATGCTGCTAGCTTAACTTGAAGTTCAACAAAAAAGTGTGATTGTCCTTTCAAACTTAGATCAAAACCATTAAAAGATAGTTCAGGATGGACAATTAAAGTAATTTATGGAGTTCACAACCATGAATTACCTGATACTTTGGAGGGGCATGCATTTGTTGGACGTAATGAAGAAGAAAAAAAGCATGTTCAGGACTTAACAAAATATAATGTTGCACCAAGACACATATTACTCTCATTGCAAAATCGAGATAAGAACAATATTACTAAGATCTCACAAATTTATAAGCAGAGGAGTATGATTCGTTTGCATGTGAGAGGTAATAGAACATAGATGCAACATTTATTCAAGTTAATTGAAGATACAAAATATGTGTGTTGGAATAGAAAACGTGAAGACTCAGATGTTATGAGAGATATTTTTTGGGCGCATTCAGATTCAGTGAAGTTGTTGAATTTGTTTCCGATTGTGTTGATTATGGACAGTACCTACAAAACCAATAAATACAGGATGCCATTACTTGAAATTGTTGGTATGACATCAACAGAGATGACATTTGTAGTTGGATTTGCTTATTTGGAATCTGAGCGGAAAGAAAACTTTTGCTGGGCTTTAAAGAGGCTAAAAGAACTGTTTGTCACACAAAACAAATTTCCTAAAGTAATTGTGACTGACAGAGATCTTGCGTTGATGAATGCAGTTGGCATTGTATTTCCACATGCTGTTAATTTGCTTTGTCGATTTCATATCGACAAAAATGTTGGAGCAAAATGCAAGCAATATGTCTTAAAGGATAGACAAGAGTTAGTATTGAATATGTGGCAAGACATTATGTATTGCAGTGATGAAAAAGAGTATATAATGCGCCTGCAAATGTTTGAGCAATCATGTGTCGATAATATGGTGTTTGTTGACTACGTGAAAGACACTTGGTTGACTCCTCATAAAGAAAGGTTTATTGAAGCATGGACAAATCGAGTAATGCATATGGGGAACACAACGAGTAACAGGTATGTCATGCGACTCTAAAAATTTGATTTTTAATTATATTATATATTGTTGGATTGCTCAATTGTGACAATTTACATGTAATGACAGGGTTGAATCAGCTCATTGGAAACTGAAGTTAATGTTGGAACACAGCATGGGTGACTTGTGCAAATGTTGGGAAGCTATGAACAATATGATAAGATTGCAACATAAAAAAATCAGAGGCTCATTTCAGAAAAGTTTCTATGACCAAGATCATGAGCACAATAATCCATTTTATCAGAGATTGAATACATTTGTATCAAGAGAAGCTCAAAGACGTATTGCTGTAGAATTTGAGAAAGTTGAGTGGGTAGGTACTGATTCATCTGTATGTGGGTGCTCTCTTAGAAGTACATACGGGTTACCTTGTGCTTGTGAATTGGCACAATATAAATTGATGGGTGAACCAATTCCTCTAGATTCTGTGGATATTCAATGGAGAAAATTAAGCATGGAATGTGAACTCACCCAAAACACAGAAGATGGATCAGAGTTGGATATTCTACAGAGATGAATGCATTATGGAAACGCTTTCGATCACTCGATGTTATAGGAAAACGAGTGTTGAAGAGTAAGGTGCGTGAACTTGCTTTTCCAACTATAAGTTCGATGTGTCCACCACCTGAAAAAGTTAAAACAAAAGGTCGAGTGAAGAAGAGTAAGGGTAAGAAGCTGGATGGATATGATGTATATCGAGACCCTTCTTACTTTGAGCATGTTAATGCAACATATTGTGAAGATCCGGGTTCACAACCATCTCAGTCATCAAAGAAGAGACAACCCTCTCAATCAAAGAAACAACCCTCTCAATCATCTCAATCCTCAAAGTATAAGTTGTGGAAACAATTTCCCGAAATTATTCTGCCATACATTGATGACATATTTGATGTGGCAGCGGATGGAAATTGTGTTTTTCATGCTATTGCATTATTGCTTGGATATGGTGAGGAGTCTTGGTCTTTGGTCCGCACTAGTTTGGACCAGGAGATTGCTTCGCATGTAACTCCATATGATAGGCTATTCACAGGACGAATTAGAGAAGTAAGAGATTCGCTGAAGATATCAAGCTTAGGTGTTCAACCTGTAGAGAAATGGTTGTCCATACCTGATATGGGTTACGTGATAGCGACAACATATAATATTATTCTCGTCACGTTTGGTCAAACATTCTCAATGACTTTATTTCCTATGAGGGGTTCACACTCAGGAACGACAACAAATGATCGTATCATATGATACCACTCCAAATATCCCTCATCACACTCAGATGGATACGTAGCTGTACGACTCTTTTGCAATATATCTGCGACTGACGTCACGTATCCCAACCATTCTACGTCAACATCAAATAATCTAGGAGGATTTGGAGGTGGCAGAGATGGAATATGTTGGATATATCCAAATTGCCTCAAACACCTCTCTGGCAGATATTTCACTATAGTGTTGCATAATCTGAGGTGACCAGTATATAGCATGATATCATCAAACGGAATGACACCCCTGTGATTCTCCCGTGGTCTCCATATAACATCCGCAGGTGTCAATTCGTCAATGACACATCTGTACTCGTGGAGCTTATGCTTGGCCTGTTTGTAGCACCATCTATTCATTCGCGCATAATATTCCGCGTCAGCACCCTGGTCACCTCTATTACAAATATTTGGAAAATATTCGTAAATCCAACAATGTTGCAAAAAAAAAATTAATGATAATCAAACTAATATAATAAGTAACAATAAATAAATGATATACATATAAATAATTTATAAAAATAAATAAATAAATAAATGATAACCAACTAAATAAACATAAAAAATAAATAAATTAATGATAATCAAAATAATATAATAATTAACAATAAATAATACAACTAATTAAACATAAAAATAAATAAATAAATAGATGATATACAACTATTTAAACATAAAAATAAATAAATAAATGATATACAACTAATTAAACATAAAAATAAATAAATAAATGATCAATTTAATTAAATAAAGATAAAAATAAATAAATAAATCATACCTGAAGCAGCGTCATATATCCAGTTAGCTGTTTGGTGTCATAACAGCAGGCATCAGAGAGGTAGTCATATAGGACTAAGAGTGCAGCAGTACCCCATGAGTATCTATCTGTACCGTCTAAATCTTTAAATAGAGGAAGGTACTTCGCATCAACTAGAGTATGACTCTTATCAGCGAAAATAGTACTCTATACTAAATTCAACAGATACGCCCGAGCAGCACAGTCAAATCTCTCTGCTATACACTGCCTTGCGAAGACCTCTTTCAACCAATTCAATCTATAATGCGCACCTCTGGTCTTCTTGGTCTCCTCCCAGATCTCTTCCGCCGTCACTCCTAATAACGTCATGGCAAGATTACATGCCGTTACTCTATCTACATCGGGTGGACTGTAGAACTCACCCCTAATAGGCAACCCCAGAAGATTGGCAACATCATCTAGAGTAATCGTCATTTCACCAAATGACATGTGAAATAACGATGTCTCAGAATGCCATCTTTCCACAAACACAGATAACAGGGCGTTGTCAGTCATTTTCAAACTACCCCTCTGTAATGGGTTCAATCCTGATAAATTCACCCAACTCTCTATGGGTCGCGGAAGTACCGGCGGAGTAAATTGCTGCATTTTCTTTCCATGCGCAACAATTTTCAGCAATGGTCGCTCCTGTATACAAACAAAATAAATAACATTATAATTAAATATAGAATAATAATTAATTTAAATATTTTTAATGAACTATAAATAAATTAATTATTTTAACATACCTCACCAAATCACATTCTAGCTGAAACATGATGACAGTACCGTGTAAGGACCGATAAATCATAAGGTCCTCCAGGATACTGTGTGACCTCACCAGGTCCTTGAGCTCCACCATGCTCCTCCTCCATATGATCTCCCTCCTGAGCAGGTGCAACCTCTTCTTGCTCATGTACTATACGAGGCTTCTCCTCATGCACTATAGGAGGCTGCTCCTGCTGATACACAGTCACATCTGGGATAAATTGGTAATCATGATCTCCCTCATCATCTTCTTCAACTATCATCCGTCTTCTTCTCCTTGAAGCCGTCGGTCGAATCCTCTCTGGAGGATTAATCGCGGATGATGTAGAAGCATCAATGTCACGCGTAATTCTGATGATTTTCCCGTCTCTTCCTCGTGCGCCCACTGAAAAATTAAAACGAAATAAATCACAATTAGTTATACAATTATAATGAATTAAAATTTAAAAAAGAATAATGCAATTTCCGGAAAGCTTGATAGGCAAGGTATCCGGGAATTTAGAACCACCTGTACTGTACCGGATAGGTTAAAACAAGGGTTTCCGGAAATGCAAAAAAAATTACTGTACCGGAGAGGTTAAAACAAGGTATTCGGAAATTTTGAAAAAATTGTACTGTACCGGAGAGGTTAAAATAAGGTCTCCAGATGTTTAGAAAAAAAGCATGTGTACCGGATAGGTTAAAAAATGGTTTCCAGGAGTTTTGAAAAAAAACTTGTGTACCAGATACGTTTTGAAAGGATTTCCGGAGTAATGAGTTTATGTACCGGAAACCTAGTTTTGAACCTTTCCGGAAATTTAGAAAAAAAAACTTACTGTTTAGTTCTGGAAACGTCAATCTTGTGAATGGTAAATTTTTTGGACTTTTATTATATAAGGGAGGTCAAAACGGTCATTTCACTACTATTTTGGGGGTATAAGTATAATTAGGGGGGTATGGGGTAAAATTTTCATTAGTCAATTCATCTTTATGTTTGGGCCTTTTTTACTAAAGTCCAAAAGTTCTTCTATTCGTGTGATTAATAAAAAAATTTACACTGGACTCCCTTTTTATCCCTATACCCCAACAATTTTTTAAAAATGACAAAAATATCCTCAATTTTTTTTTTTTACAAAATCCACTTCGACTTATGGAAAACTTTTTTCGAGAATTCCGGTACACAGAATTTTACCGGAAAACTTTATCGACAAGTTTTCCGGTACACACCGTTATTTAAAAAAAAAATTAATTTTATTAATTTTTTAGATCACTTTGTAAAATTAAAGTAAAAATAGTAGTATTTTTTAAAAATTATTAAAAAAATTGGGTGACCGTGATCGACAAATTTTCCCGTAGGCACCCTTATTTTTTAAAAAAAAAATTAAATTTTATTAATTTTTTAGATCAACTTTAAAATCAAATGAATTAAATAAGTACTAATATAATAAAAAATAAAAATAAAAATCTGAAACTACAGGAAAACTTGTGGGTGAAGTTTTCCAGAAACTTTCGGAAAAGTCACTAACAAGTTTTCTGGTAGTTCATTATTTCCGGAAAACTTGAAAAAAGTTTTCTGGAACTACCGGAAAACTTTTTTCAAGTTTTTCGGAGTGGTGTTCTGTACCGGAAAACTTAAAAAAAAAATTCTAATAAAAATAAAAAATTTGACTTACTTATGTGTACCCAAAATACGAAGGTATTTTGGTCTTTTCACCAATATTTTAGGGGTATAGGGATAAAAAGGGGGTATTGGGTAAAATTTTCGTGAATAATTGGTCATCATAAGATTTGTTAGATTTTGTTGAGAAAAGGAAAAAATTTATTTGATTTTTCTTCTTCATTTTTTGGAAGATGTTTAATGTATATTATACATTCAACTACACTTTGAGAGATAAAAGAAATCGATATAGTAATAGAGAAAATAAAATATTGAAATAAAATATTGAATGGATATAAGAAAAAACATACAAGAGTTTACATATATATATATATATATATAATAATGTCATTGGATTTTATTCTATATTAATCATAAAATAAAAGAAATAATGTGTTGGCTTCGCTGGTCAGTATAGTAATTGTATGTAACCTGCTTGACTAATTGTATAATACCTCTCTTCTTCTTTCTTTTCATGCTATTAATTCATGAGTATTTTGCTTTTGGTTGTAGTCATTGTAGCATTTTTTATTTAAGCACTTAAAGATAATTATTGGCAAATGCTTAAATCATTTTCCCATACTCAATAGTATTTAGATTAACGGTGTCTCGATCTATTTTAATTTAGGGATGCATATTTGATTCATACCAATTGGATACCTATAAAAATTATTCATAATATCTCTTTAATAAAATACAGCTTTAATTACAATTTTGGTCATTTATTTTCACCAATTCACGAAATTGGTCTTCCTATTTTTAAAATCAATAGTTTTTGTTCCTTATTTAGATTTTGAACTACAAAATAACGATTAGACATATTTTAAATGATGTGCCATATAATTTCATGATTTAAAATCATCTAGATGCATTAATTATTCATATTTCATTAATTAAATTATAAAAATAAAAAAAAAAACTGAAGTTGAAAGTTAAGTTTTTATAGAATTTTATTGCGATTTCATGAATGTTAATCATTTTAAATCATTCTAACATATGTCATGTTATTTAAAATATGTCACGTCGCTATGTTTTAGTTAAAAAATCATAATAAAGAACTAAAACTGTCAAAATTTAAAATAGAGAGCCCGATTTTGTGAATTGATAAAAATAAGGGTACTAAAATTGCAATTAAACTTAAAATACATTAAAAAAAATAAAGTTTGTTAAATATATTTTATATATCCTTTGGAATGATCTAATTGTGTTTTTCTAATAAATATAATAAAATAATAACAGTCGTTTAGTTAACTATTAAAATATTAATTATTAATCGTATTTTATTAACTACTAAAATAACTAAATATTTTAGATGGTTGATGACTTGAATTTTGGTGTTTAATGAATTATTTTACGTAGTTAATAAATATTTCCACGTTTCACTCATTTTATAACTACGTTAAATATTAAATTTAAACTTTAGAATATATTTTAATAAGTTTGAACTTTTATAATAAAATTATTTAATATTTAATTTAGTCAACAATAAAATGAAAAATATTGCCCGTAATTGCAACATAATAAATTGTTTGATCTTATATTGCCCGTAATTACAACATAAGTTTGAAGTTTTATAATAAAATGTTGCCCGTAAAAACTTGTAAAGATATTTAGTACCAATTTGATGGAGAGGATAACGAGACACGATATTATAGGAGTATCCTATTTCACCATAATTCTTTTTTGATGCACCAATCGGATAAGGTAATTATAATATTTTCCGGTTAGCGTTTCTCTCTTCCTCCGGCTTCAACGAGTCGTGTTCGACTCTCCACCTTGAAATATAGGTAAATATGAATTCACGAGAACAAAATAATGTGATGTTACATCTTGTTACAACAAATGTTTTAGAGATTTACAACAAATGTTTTAGAGATTATTGCACTTTGTTTGACAGAGTGAGTCATTCTTCAATGCAGTTTTATGAAAATTATAGCATTAGAAATTGACTAATGGATATAGAGGGATTAAGGGGAGAATTTTTAGCGAGTTTCATTAATCGAGATGATGTTATGATAGTAAGTCATTCTTCAATTGTGATAGATAGAGAAATCACAATTTTTTCAAGTATATAAAATTACTTCATAAATTATTTACATTTTATTGATAGTGAATCATTATTCAATTGTGATAGATAAAGAAATCACAATTTTTATGATAGTGAGTCATTCTTCAATTGTGATGGATAGAGAAATCACAATTTTTTCAAGTATATAAAATTACTTCATAAATTATTCACATTTTTTTAGCATTTTTATTTATTTATAAAAAAATTATATGAATGTTATTTTGAAAAAAAATTAAATAGATTATAAGGACAAATTTGTCATTTTATCAAAATATAAATCATATCATCTTGTTATCTGTTGTGTATCAAACACTGAATATGATAAACTAATCTTATCAAGTTTGTTATCATGTGCACATCACATACATGACATGATAACTCTTTATCCGGCTGATATCTTATCATGTTTATATCCTATTCCTTATCATATCTTATGTCTATCATATTCGGTCCATCAAACGAGCCCTAATGTATTAGAGCGCAAGTTCATTTAGTGTGTATTTTTTTTTAATGTTTGAAAGAGCATGCAGCGCTCCATGCTCTTTCAAACATTAAAAAAAATGCAAAACTTGCTAATATCTCTCTTGTAGCTTCTATATAAAATGTAAAACTTGCTAATTAGTTTCTCTCTTTTGTTTATAATTTCTAACTCTTAAATTTTGCTTACTATGAAATGTATAAATATGATTTGATATGAAATGTGTTCTTACAAACAAACAAAAAATGACTAGTTAATATTCACTAGCCGGAATAAACAAATTAATTTGGTCTCTAAATTATGTTGTTAAATATAATAAGTAATACTTAAGCTATTATCAATCCATCGATTTAGTTTTGATTTATTTCAAAGTTTCCAATGTATAAGAAATCTTTAAACTAAATTAACTCTTCATCTCACAATTAATGTCACTTAAGAAAAATTATATCTCAAAATGAATATTATTTTTAGTTTTCAATGTATTATTAATTATTTTGTCCAATTATAAATTTTAATTAATATTATATACATTATTCAAAAGCACTATATTGTAC
>JBBPBP010009779.1:73068773-73088660 GCA_037974735.1 Cicer chorassanicum
TATGAAAAAAGTTAAATAAAATAAATAAAATTTTAATTTTTTTTTAATTTTAACTTTAAATATTTTAATATATAAATAATATAAAATAATTTAATTTTTAATATTTTAATATAGATAAATAAAATTAATAACTACAATAATAACATTACAAATATTTTATCCAATTCACAAATGTCATTTAAATGTATAATCATTAAAATAGTGGTGACAAAAAAACCCTAACAGTTAATTAATAAAAAAACTAAAAATTTGATTTTTAAAAATAAAAAAAAAAATTATTTTATACAAAATAAAAAAATGAAAAGTGTATTAAAGACTTTAAAGTACTATACATACGTACTCGACCGAGGCAAGTACAGTTGAATAGGTATGGTAGGTTGATGATGGTTTTAAATATTTGAATATGTTAAATGCAGACGTTACTTTGAACTTTTGACCAATATATTATCTAGATAGCTAGATTCTCTACAGTGACATTATATATCAAATTGTTTGGTAGAAAGAAGGAGAGCTTTGGGAATCGTTGGAATGAAAACCTTCCCTAAATTGTTTGGTATTTGTAACTCTAGCTACACCTCTTTACTAGAGAAACAAAAAAGTAATAGAATTATGTGCCTTTTGTATATCCTCACAGTCACACACCTGAGATGAAATACTACTCATCAATTGATTTGATTGACACGACTTATTAGTGTGTAAGGAAGGTTCTCTTTTCTTACATGGAAAAAAGAAAAAAGCAAAAGCATAATTCTATTATCATGTCCATATTGTCAATTTTTAACTAATTAGTTTAGGGAAAATAATTAATTGTTTGAATTTAGTTTGTTTGTAGAAAAGAAAGATAGAGGAAAGGAAGGGAAAAGATGAGAATAAAAAAGGAAATTTGAATGATTGTATAGTAGTTTGGTTTGGGAGAAAATGAAATGAAAGGATGGGAACAAAGAAATATGTGTATAAGTATAAGTAAAATGGTATAAATACTTTTATTCATAAAAAATAAATAAAAGAGAATAACAATATTTCTTTAAAAAATGTTAATAATAGTAAATAGAATAAAAGTTTAAAAATATTCATCATAAATTAAAATAAATGTAAATATTTATGAATTAAAAATACTTATTTTATCAACTCAATAAAATAAAAGAAAAACATGTTAAAATGGTTAACATTTTTTATTAATAGACTAGGAGTAATAAAAAGAAAAATCATCTTAACTTGTTATAGAAAAAAAAATTATAATGTAGGCAAAAAATATATATCACTTACAAGATACACTATATCAAATAAAATGAATTTTATAACAAGATAATAAAATAGTTAAATCTTTACCACATAATTATATATTAATGATCAAGATTAAAAGAAAAAATTATATATTTTTTTTAAGTGATCATGTATCACTTAAATAATTATTAATCATAATCATTTATATATGATTGTATAATTAATATTTAACTATTTTAGTCTTTCACGTTAAAATTGCTATTATTTATTTGACATGCTCTCTTGTTATAAATTCAATTATGAATCCAAAAAAGGTTCTTTAAAATAAGAACCGAAAAAGGTTTACCTTTACTTTCATTTTAATTTTAATCAGGCTACTATTTTGGTAATTATTGTCGGTTTCTAAGCTTTTCTTCTAAAATCGGACAAAAGTTTTTTTTGTCTTGGGAACTGTGAAAAAATATTTCCCTTCCGGCCAGTGTTAAGCAAAGGAGAGAACGAATCTAGAAAACTGTGTTTTCACTTATACTATTTCTTTTAAAATTTGTACCCTATAATTGAACTTGCATTAAAAACGTAAAAATTTAATTTTATTTCTTTCATTTTTATTTAATTAAAGATAAAAAAATTACTCCAAAATTCTATCATTTATCAAAAAATTTGGTAGTTAAATTATTTCTCTAAATATCCATCACACAAATTAACATTATCAAAAAATTTGTGATTTGAAATTTTCGATAATTAACTTTATTCTACTAGATATTTTCAAATTTGAAATTTTCGATACGTAACTTTATTTTTATTCTGGATTTTTTAAAACTTTTCTTTTGTAGGGATGGAAAAAATATTATTGTGTATAGATTTGACTGAAACTTTCACAATTAATTAAATTTTTGAGTCACGAGAAGTTGTCATATCACGAGCAAGAGAGGTTGGCCGACAAAATCGAGTAGTTGTTATCATTACTCACTCTGACATAGAGACCAGAAAGAGAGGAAGGAAGTCAAAATTTATTTTCGATTTTGATAGAGGTGAAAAATATATGTCAAATAAAAGTAACCCAAAGACTTCAACTAAAAGAAGTGGTTGTCCGTTTAAACTTAGATCGAGACCATTGAAGAATGATGATGGATGAATTATTACTTTAATATGTGGACTTCACAACCAGAGTTAATGGCTACTTTTGAGAATAATTCATTTGTGGGACGCTTAAAATAAGAAGATAAGAAAAATGTTGACGAGCTGACAAAGTACCACGTTGTACCAAAACACATTTTGTCATCTTTAAGAGATTGAGATAAAGAGAACATGCTTAATACATCTCAAATTTATAAGCGAAGAACCACTTACAGGAAGAATTTGTAAGGAACTAGAACTGATATCCAACATTTGTTGAAGTTACTTGAAGCTGAGAAGTATGCTTGTTGGAGTAAGACTCATAAAGACTCCAACGTGGTGAAGGACATGTTTTGGACACACCCAAATTGCATAACTTTGTTGAACATGTTCATAACACCTACAAAACCAACATGTATAGGTTATCATTGTTTGAAGTCGCTGGGATAACTTCAACTGGGTTGACATTCAATGTTGCATTTGCTTACATGGATTGTTAATCACGACCTTCTCGCCCCCCCTTTCCCATCGTTGGAAATAGCGAGTTTTTGCCTTCAGTGGGAATCGAACCCGGTACCTGGGGGATAAGTACCATTGTCCATTCATTCCCACTACCAATTGAAGCTAAAAGAGTTGTTTGTTTCAAATACTTCATTTGGAACTTTTGCAAAGGTTTGAGTAAGCATGTGACGATAATATTATTTTCTTTGACTACGTCAGAAACACATGGTTGATTCCTCACAAGGAAATATTTGTTGAAGCCTAGACATCTAAGAAATACTACGACTAATAGGTATGTCATTAAAACTTTGCATTTTGTTTTAAATCTATACATATTTAGGATTAAACATGCATGTTCGATAGATTTTTTATTAAAATAATACCAAACCTTTTTATGTTTGAATACTAGGGTTGAGTCTGCTCATTGATCATTGAAAATATTTTTGGAACATAGTAAATGAGATTTTTGTAAGGCATGGGATGGTATGAATGAGATGTTGAAGTTGCAAATTATTAAGATAAAAGGGTCATTTGAGACAAGTAAAGCTCGCAAAGAGCATATACACAACAATCATTTCTATGAGAATTTGACTTGGGTTGTATCCAGGAAAGCTTTAGCTGATATTGTTGATGAAAACAAGAGAGTTAGTTGTGTCGATAACGACAAAGCCCGTATTGTTGTATACTTAGAAACTCTCATAGATTATCTTGTGTATGTGAGTTGGCATGATATAAGTTCAAAGGTGTTCCAATCCCATTTGATGTTGTTCATATACGTTGGAGCAAATTAACCATGAATAATGGACATTACATCAAAGATGAATATAATGTGAAAAACATGAAAAACACTTAATGTTGCTGTGAGAAGGGCATTAAAGAGCAAGTTGCGTGAAATAGAATATCCAGAAACTACATCAATGTGTGCACCACTAGCAACATAAGGGATCATCCGAGGATGAGATATCCTACAGTACAACTGGATGTATCCCTCAACAAACTCATGTGAATATGTGGCTGGATTCAATCTAGTACGAAGGGATCGAAAAGAGTTCATGTACATACTCCATTCAACATCAACAGCACGTACAACGAGCATCGGCGGTGTAGGAGGAATGTGATAAGTATACCTAAACTGCCATAAACACATCTGTGGTAAATACGGTATCATTGTGGAGCACCAACGAATGTACCATGTAAACATCGACACAAATTGAAATCTTGTGGTGTCATCCTCGTCATAATTTGGCGTCCAAATAATATCAGTAGGTCCCAAAACATCCAACTTCGCTCTGTAGTATGCAACATCCCTATATGTTTGTTTAGGAGTCCATCGAAACATCTATGGCAGTGAAGATATAGGCTCACTCATACTCTACTTACAGATGCCAGTGAAATGCTCATAAATTCATGTCTGTAAATAATTAAAAAGTACAAATAATTAAATAAGCATCTTATCAAAGAACAATATAATAAGTATAAAAAATAATATAAAAGTACTTGGAATAGTGATAGATATTATCTTATCTACTTCGTTGGAAGCATGGTACCATTTCTAAGATAGTCATATAAATCAATAAGAGAAGCTGGTCCACGTGCCCATTTACCCAAGTATCAAGGTCTTCAAAAAGGAACAAATATTTTGCAGATACAAGGGTAAACCATTTGTCAGCTAGTATGGTACACCCTACCTAATGAAGTAGGCATGCCCTCGCAACACAGTCAAATCGTCCTTCATGAAGTTTCTTAAAAAATACAACTTTCAACCCTAGTTTCATTCACAACTTCATCCTTATCAACTCCCAATAAATCAACGACATTAGCAATAGCCAAATCTTCATTCACATTAGTGGGAGGTGTGAAAAACTTTCCATAACATGGTATGCACAAAAGACCCTTAACATCATCAAGAGTAATAGTTATTTTACCAAATGGCAGGTGAAATGAGATAGTCTCTACGTGTCATCTCTCAGCAAAAGAATATATGAGATTATTGCCAATCATGATAAACTACATCGTTGCACAGGACGTAACCTAGATGTAGTAATTCATTGATCTACTCTATATGTTAGTTTACTCTATATATACTAAACAAGTTCACTATTGAAATAATTCTTTTAAAAAAAATTATTCAGTTTTTTTTTTCTCAATTAGTACATTTTATCATTTGACCTTTTTCAATAAATCAAATTAAACTCTAATGAGTTCCTAACACAAGTGAATCAATAAATCAATTATTTCAAATAAATTGAGTTCTTAAAATCGGTCTTTTAATAAACTATACTATAGATATATTAAACTACACATATTATGTTATACATTAATATGTAATAAAATAAATTATTTACTAACATGTTCATTCCACACTCTAACTGCAATGTGGTGCACATAGTCCTTAAGGAAGGAAAGATCGCAAGGATCTCCAGGAAATAAAGGTTGTTCAAGCTGTTGATGCATGTTATCATGTGTTGCTCATGCTTCTCCTGATCATGTTGTATATGATCCTCAAACGCATGATCTTGTTGCTCCTCTTGCTCAAACTCAGGTTGAATATAATAATCCTCCTCTTGTTGTATCTCTTCGTTCCTCTTTCTCCTTTTTTCAACGGAGGCTCTCCTATTAGATTGTGTTGGAGGTTGAACTCGAGAATGTTCCACAGTGTGTTTTGCTCCTCTGGTCCTCATTAAAAAAAGTTGAATTAAAAAAAATTAAAAAAAAAACTCACCCGGAAATTTCAGGAACGAAATTTTCGATAGTTATATTTCAATACCGAAAATTTCAAAAATGAAATTTCCGGTTGAAAACAACTACCGGATATTTCAAATTTCTGGTTGAAACTAACTCCCACCCTAAACCCTAAATTTCAAAAATAAAATTTCCGTTATTAAATTATAACTACCAGAAATTTCGTTCTTGAAATTTCCGGTTAGAGAAAATCAGAGAAAAAAAATTACTTTTTCAAAAATTTTAGAACGTGGGGTATGATCAAGATATCCAAATTTGTTTTAGTTAGTTTACTATTCACTAAAGGGTATTTTAATAAGTTAAGGGATAAAAATTATAAATTGGGGTATAAATCCAATTGTGAGGTATAAAATCCAATTCTCCTTTCTTTTCTTCTCACAATCTACGGTTTCGAACACAAATGTAAGCAATATTTCATTCGGAAACATTTATATTATAGTCCATTTGAAAAAAATATTCTTTTAAAATAATTATGTTAAAAGAAAAGTCAAATTACTGTTATAACATTAATGTGTGCGTAATGATGTTGACATGACAAATTTTAAATATATCCAATTTATGGATTTATGATTTTTTTCAATTTTGATTAAAATACATTTATAATCTTTTATATTGAATCTAGTTTTTGCTTAGATCTAATAATCATTTTCTTTCTGTTCATCATTTTTTTTTTATAAAAGTTCAAAATATCAAAATAAAAATTAGGGTTCTTCTTCCATAAAAAATACATCAATCTTAATCACCATCTTTCTCTCCATAATTATCATCTTCATTAAATCCAAAAGCATCATATTCATCAAATTCAGAAATTAAAAGAGAAAAAATTATTGAAAGAAAAATCTTTTGGTTTATCTTCTCAAATCCAAATATTTCTCTATTCTTAAAAAAAATTACTGAAATTGAAGTACCCATTTGTCTTCATCATTCTCCTTTTTTCTTCTCCCAAAACATAACACACCACCCTCCGATTTTATTTTTTTTGGGTTTGAAAAAAAATTACATTTTGTTCATTCTTGGAGCAACACAAATTAAATTGTTCATCTTCTTCACCATCAATTTTCATTATCTTTTATTATAAACTTAAAAAAACCAATAAAATCTAATTCAAAAACAAAGTAAATATGAATCTCAGCTTGGAAGAATAGATTTGCAATAGAAGATGATGACAAGGAAGAATGATTAACAATAGAATGAATGAATTAAATGAGTTTTTTAAGCTTTTAGCGCTTAAAAATTCATGTTTAATTCATATTTTGTTAAAAAATTCTAAATTTTTTTAGGAGAGATTCTTATAATGTTGTAAACATGCTTAAAAAAAATCATCCAAAAATTCTAATAATACACATGAGTTGACTTAAAAGAAGAGACCAAAATTGTTGATATAAAACATTTGAGGGACCATTGTTTGAAGAAAAAACTTAAATGATCTAAAAATGAAATATGATATATTTATGGCGATCAAAAACTTATTTAACCTTTATTTAAATAATGTTGAACTTATCTATCAATCAAAAACCCGCAGTACCATAAACCAAATACATTATATCTATAGGAAAATCATCAATATCCAAACATGCGTATTGTTGGTTCTTGGAGTGAAGTAGTGTCAAATGAGAACAATGTTCAAAATAATAAAATCTCTTCTGATTTGAAAGTCAGTTCAAATGTTACGGTGTCAAGTATGACATATCCAAATGTTGTTGTTACTAACGATAATTTATATCTCATAACTTAGAGATATTGCAAGATTTTTTTTTAAATAGATATGCTAGCGAAACAAATCGTAGGGATGACGAGAAGACAACAAATATTAATTTGCAGAATATTTCTACTGTCAGTTAAGAGCCTTTCACATAGATGATTTCTAAGACAATGTAAAAAATTATGCAGAAACACGTTATAGTAAATAATTACTGATGAATGGGCAAAAACCTACATAATTAAAGAAACTTTTATAATACTTTTTTCTTTCTTTTTTACTTTCAGGGTAAGGTTTATGTCCCCAGTTGTTTTCCTTTTCTTTTTAATAAATTTTTAGCTAAAAAAAGTACATTAACATTGACATTCATATTATAAAACTTGTTAATACTGTGAAAAGATAAATAGTGAAATATTTATTAGTTATTAATTATCATTGTGCTATTATTTAATAACAAATATGATGTTTGTCATGCTTCATAATTCAAACTCATGATTGCAAAGCTACCTCTATAGAGAGTTAGTTTTGAGTAGTTATTAGTCAAAAATAGTTAGTTCATAAGTTATCATTTACTTGTGCCAAGAAACATTTACATTGAGTAAATATATATATTGAGTCTTAATCTTGTGAATTTGTTTTTCATCAAGTTGATTAAGTCAAATATATCAAATCCACTACAAACACTAATTGTTTTCTCCAACAATTGGCGTCAAGAGCCTGGTTCGAGAGGGACAATGATTGCATCAACAAGTCAATGGAGCAATGGACACTTTCCAGCAAACTTACTAGTGTTAAAAGGCAAAAACTACAACAGATGGGTGGTTCAGATGAAGGTTAGATTAAAGTTTCAAGATGTGCTCCAAATTGTGAATGGTGGTGTGCCTGCATTGGAGGAAGGTGCAACTAAAGTTCAAAGAACAACCAACAAAGATCATAAAAAAAAAAGGATTGTAAGGCTCTGTTTTTAATTCATCAATTTGTAGATGAGGATATCTTTGAGAAGATTGTGGAGTAAGAAACTGCCAATGATGCTTGAGATACATTAGCGAAAGCTTATGCTGGTGATGATAAGTTGAAGGAGGTGAAGTTATAGATACTTAGAAGACAATATGAGCTCTTGCAGAGGAGATATCAAGAAATAATTGTTGAGTATTTCATCAAGTGAGTGATAGTAACCAATAAGATCCTTACAAATGGAGAGATTATCATTGATCAAATGAATTAGGTGTTTAGGAGTTTTCCTTATTTTCAGAATTTAAGTGATCGATTTTTGCGTTTAAGGATAGTAAGTGAAAGAGTAAATGGCAGTAAATAAATGAACACAGCAGAATTATCCTGGTTCCCCTTATGACTAAGGGTACATCCAGTCCTCTTGCACACCACAAGAGATTTCTCTACTATTGTTAGAAAATGTACAAGTCCCACCCTAGGACCTTTGCTACAAACTTCTAACAAATCTTCTAGGATAGCACCCTACTATCTTAGATAAAACTATTTAAAGAAAGTACTACTTTCTTTTTACAAACACTTGTGATTTGATAAGAGTATAGGAATAAGAAAGAGGTAGAATGATAACAATCCAAGATTGCTTCAAGTACTTTGAGAACCTCAGTTAAGGATATGAAAATGATATGCTAGTACTTGAATTATGAAAAATGACTTTGAGAAAAATTCAGAACAGTTGGTCAAAGTCTTTAAAGTTGTGTAGTAGGATTGTTGTAGTTGAATATGAAGTTATGGTGTATTTATAGTCCATAAAAATCTCTTCAGATTCATGGCCATTGCTCCAAGAGGTGTGAGTAACAATTGCAATGATTTAAAGTCAATTCAGAACTGAAAAATTGCATTGCTTCCAGTTGTATTCGAATACATGATGGTTGTATTTGAATACACCTCATTGTAACGTTCAGGAAATTCAAATTTGTGCACTGTGTATTCGAATACAAGATGGTGTAGTCGAATACACTTTTATCAATTTTTCCACTGACTTGCTGGTTGTATTCGACTACAACAGGTTGTAGTCGAATACAAATGAGAGGTTTTTGCTAATGACTTAGCAATTTTCATTTGTATTCGAATACACCTATGTTGTATTCGAATACACCTTTGTATTTTGTCAAAAATATTATTTCTAACACTTTGTAAATGTAATTTTGACTTTCGAAAATACTTTTTATGCATATGCAAAGATGTGAGGTTCTCATTGTATTTGAGATATCGTTTGCATAATTTACCTTTACATAAAACATCTATTTATGAGAAGATTATTAATTTATCAATAAGCTTTTTGTAGACTTCTTCTTTTTGAGCTTGTTGTTTTGATCATCATCACCGTTGGTCTTTTGTATCATCAAAAACATGTATTTTACATTCTCCCCCTTTTTGATTATGACAAAACCTTTTGTTGTTGTGGAGAGATTGTTTCATATTAGAAATACTCCCTCGTAATGTATGCGTACTTCCTTGTAGATGGTGAGTTGGATGATCAAATGAATACATTTGTTGAGGACCTATATTTATGTTTATAGACAACAAAGTGCCATATTTTCTCCCCCTTTTGACATGATCAAAAAGAAGAAGACAAGAAATAATATATAGAACAATAATAAAATGGAATAGACACATAATAAGCCAAATAGTGTCACATAATAGTCGAGCAAACAACAGATAATGTCATAAAAGAAACGAGCAAACTACAAATAATGTCACAGAATACAAATAAAAAACCAAAAAGGAAACAAAAAGTTCAATAAAAACATCAAAACATCAAAAGGAAATAAGCGAGACCTAGGAAATGAAATGCAAACTGAGCCTAGGAAACTAAACATGGATTAGTGATGTCCAGGAGGAAGATGGAGATGATCAATTTTGTCGGATAAGATACACATCTCGTGGATCATGCTGCTATGGTTAGTTGTGATGGTGGATTCGATATCCTGAAAACGAGCATCGACGGAGGTGGTGAATCCGGAGAGGCAGGTCTGGAGGGAGTCATGTTTGGCCATAATCATGCGATTAGACACATGATCATCATCAGACGCAATATCTTCGTCATCATAATCTGTGGGGGCAGCATCAGGTGCAGGAGTGCCGTCAGGAGCAGCAGCAGATGTTTGACCAAGGTCACCCATATGTATGTATTTCTGAAGCGGTTCATTCCAAACGATTTTCATGCTTGGAAGGACACTTAAATCCAGCAAATTGTCCTTAGTGATGGTATACAAAACTTCATCAGAGAAGTCCACCCCGAAGTGTTCGAGAATGCGAGTGGCCTCCTTGGCGTATGGCAACCCAACAGCTTCTCGGGATTGAAACATGACTGATTTAACGAAATAAGCCCAGTTGAGTGGAAGGCCTTCGAACATGTAGTACATAATTTGGAGTTCAAACTCTAAAATCTGGGAGTAGTTACCAGCCTTTGGGACCAAAATGTAACTTAAGAAATAATGGAGCAAACGATAATCAACAATTAAGATTACCAACGCCATATCGTTGCTTCGCAAATTTTGAGCCTGCTTGAATTCTCTTTTGTTCCATAGTTTGTTTGTCAAATCGGCAAAGAGCCACATAAGCACCATATTTAGGAACAACAGACCATTGACACAAGTTATTGGGACTAGTTTTCTGACCTTCAAAGGGAATATTCAAAATCTCCCCGATTGATTTTAGAATCGAGTTCAATAGTTTTTCCCTTAACGCGAGATTTTAGCATTGTTCCATCTCTAGTCAGATTGCAGTAAAAGACCCTAACTAAATCGGGATAGATAGGACCCTTGTATCCGAAAAATTCTTCAACATGTTGAGCTTCAAGTAAAGCAGGAAATTTAAACGCAGAAAAATAGTCTAAAGTACCAATTTTGAGTATGATAAGCCGCTAGTCGGAGTAGATAGTGTGAAAACGTTCAATCACTTCTCGGGAATGGAGGAGCTGGGACAAATCAGTGAAATGGGCATTCTTCGTCCTTTTCTTTGATGGTTCCACTGATGCATGTTTAGTCCTGGGTCCTCGTTTGCGTGCATCCATGTCGATTGAAGAGGATTTAACAGATTGGGGAGAAAAAAAATGGGTTTTTAGGGTTTTGGTGGAGAAATAGGATTCTGGATGGAGAAGAGAAGTAGAAATTGAACGTGGTTGTAATGAATACGATTTGGGTAAGTAGTTGCAATTGAGAGAAGTTGAAGATTTTGGAAGAGAGGAGGAGAGGGAGTGGGTGTATTCGAATACCTAAGTGGAATGGACGGGGAAAAACTGAAGCATCCTTATATATTACTGATAAACCCGAAGGTGTATTCGACTACACCTTGATGTATTCGAATACAAATGTGTCTGGGGAATTTGTATTCGGCTACACTGAAATTGTATTCGAATACAAATCTGGAAAAATGTGTATTCGAATACCTAGAATTTGTATTCGGCTACATCTTCAAATTTTTGGAAACAGGAATGAAGTTTTCATACAGAACATACTAAATAATGCATAGAATCACAAATGAATAACAAGTATTCAAGAATAATGAATCATTAAGAACTCAATTCTATCATCCTATCAAGAGAAAAAGTTTCAATTTTTGAAAATTAATGACAAAGTACCTTATTTTAAAGATCATCTTCAGTTAAGATACCAAGTTCTCTTCGAATTTTTTAAAATGAGTCTTTAGGAAGAGGTTTTGTGAAGATGTCCGCTAATTGGTTGTGAGTATCCACAAAGGTTACTTCAACATTTCCTTTAAGCACATGATCGCGTAAAAAATGATGACGTATATCAATGTGTTTAGTCCGATAGTGCATGATTGGATTCTTTGAAATATTGATTGCACTAGTGTTGTCGCATCGTAACGGAATGCATCCGAGATCAAGTCCATAATCATATAGTTGTTGCTTGAGCCATAGAATTTGTGCACAACAACTTCGTAATGCTATGTCTTCGGCTTCAACAGTACTGAGTGCAACACATGCTTGCTTCTTACATGACCATGATACGAGTGCATTTCCCAAGACATGACAAGTGCCGCTTGTGCTTTTACGGTCTGTTTTACATCCTGCATAATTTGAATCAGAATATCCAACAAGACTACAGATGCTACCTTTCGGATACCATAGTCCTACATTGATTGTTCCTTTCAAATATTTCATGATTCTTTTGACTGCTACAAGATGCGATTCTTTAGGATCTGCCTGAAATCTTGCACACAAACAGACACTAAACATAATATCTGACCGATTGGCCGTTAGATATAATAGAGATCCAATCATACCTCGAAATTTTGAAATGTCTATAGATATATCGGATTCATCTTTATCAACATATGTCCCGGAACCCATGGGAGTTGCACTTTCCTTGCAATTTTCCATTTCAAATCTTTTTAGCAGTTCTTTGCAATATTTTGTTTGATTGATGAAAATGCCATGCTTGAGTTGTTTGATGTGAAGGCCAAGAAAATAGTTTAATTTTTCCATCATAGACATTTCAAATTCTCCTTGCATCATCAACGAGAATTCTTCACATATGTCATTGTTTGTTGATTCGAATATGATATCGTCAACATAGATTTGGATCAGCAAGGTGTGACCATGAAGACCACAATAGGTACAAGTAGGAGTACATTTATTTTTAATAGCATATGTATGGAATTTATTTTGAGTGATTTTCTCCTTATAAGAATGACCTTTTGTAAAATTGTAATTTGTCCTTGATTGGATTGAGTACTTGCTTTAACAAAAATGGTCTTATTTGAGCTTGGTTTGTCAAATTTAGAGAATCCAAGACCACTTTTATCGTTTGAGTATCTTTGCATGTTTAGAACATTCTCCAATCCTATTTGTCCTTTTTCATATCGTTCAATTAATTTATTTAATTGAACCATCTTGAATGAAAAGGAATCACATTTATTGCATGTAAAATTCTGCTTTGATTTTTCAGCATCCTTTTCCATAATGTCAACTTTTTCTTGAAGACTTGAGATTTGTCTCTTTTGTGCTGACACTAGTTTAAACAGATTTTTACATTCAATAAGAAGTTCCTTAATGGGGTTTTGAGCATCATTGTATTCTATAATTAATTCACTATTAGTTTTATTATAATGAAGAGAGTTTATGTTACTAACCTCTTCGTCGTCATCTGATTGATGCGATGCCATTAGTGCAACATTAGCGCATTCCTCACTTTCTATTTCTGATGATGAACTTACTTCGTTATCTTCCCAAGCTATGTATGCTTTCTTGAAGTCTTTCCTTTTACCAGCATTTTTCTTGATAAGGTTTGAACAGTCTGCTTTGATATGTCCTTGTTTTCCGCATTCAAAACACGTGAATTTTTGGTTTGAGGTAGAGCTATCTTTCTTACTGAAATTCTTCTTTTTGAAATTTCCGTCATTTTTAAGAAACTTACCGAATTTCTTAACAAGGAAATTAATGTTTTCGTCTTCATCAGAAATTTCGTATCTGACTTGTTCCTTTGATTCGGTCTATAGAGCAATGTTTTTGTTCTTCTTTTCTTGAGTTTCATTTTGCTCCGATCTTCCAAGTTCAATTTCGTGTTCTTGGAGTTTTCCAAATAATGCAGAAAGTGACATCTTGGATAAGCTTTTCTTTTCTGATATTGTTGTCACCTTTGGTTGCCAAGCCCTTGTTAGTGATCTTAATACTTTCAGATTTAGTTCATCGTTGGAAAAAATCTTTCCAAGAGCCGTCAAGTGATTTGTTAAGTGAGAAAATCTTTTCTGCATGTCTAAGATAGATTCTCCGGGCTGCATACGGAATAACTCATATTCTTCAGAAAGTGTATTAAGTTTAGATCTTTTTACCTCTACAGTGCCTTCATGGGTTACTTCCAATGTGTCCCATATTTCTTTGGCTGTTTTACAGTGAGATATGTGGAAAAATTCATCCATTCCTAGTGCTGATTGTAGAATATTTTTAGCCTTTTTATCGAACAACACTTTTCTTTTATCGTCATCGGTCCAGGAATTCTTTATCTTAATTTTTTCTTTGTTGTTGATGACTGTTGTTGGAGTGTAAGGACCATTTTCAACAGCATCCCATATGTCGTCTCCTTGTGCTTCAAGATACGCTTGCATACGTATCTTTCAAAAATCATAATGCTCGCCAACGAAGCATGGTAGTTTGTTATTGCTGCCACCGTCTCTGAAAGCAGGTTGTGCGGAAGCCATGAGTTATTGATCGAGGAGTAAGTTACCTTGAACCTGCTCTGATACCAATTGTAAGTACAGATGTGCACCTAAGAGAGGGGTGAATTAGGTGTTTAGGAGTTTTCCTTATTTTCAGAATTTAAGTGATCGATTTTTGCGTTTAAGGATAGTAAGTGAAAGAGTAAATGGCAGTAAAGAAATGAACACAGCAGAATTATCCTGGTTCCCCTTATGACTAAGGGTACATCCAGTCCTCTTGCACACCACAAGAGATTTCTCCACTATTGTTAGAAAATGTACAAGTCCCACCCTAGGACCTTAGCTAGGATTGTTGTAGTTGAATATGAAATTATGGTGTATTTATATTCCATAAACATCTCTTCATATTCGTGGTCATTGCTCCAAGAGGTTTGAGGAACAATTGCAATGATTTAGAGTCAATTCAGAACTGAAAAACTGCATTGCTTCCAGTTGTATTCGAATACATGATGGTTGTATTTGAATACACCTCATTGTAACGTTCAGGAAATTCAAATTTGTGCATTGTTTATTCGAATACAAGATGGTGTAGTCGAATACACTTTTATCAATTTTTCCACTGACTTGCTGGTTGTATTCGACTACAACAGGTTGTAGTCGAATACAGATGAGAGGTTTTTGCTAATGACTTAGCAATTTTCATCTGTATTCGAATACACCTATGTTGTATTCGAATACACCTTTGTATTTTGTCAAAAATATTAATTCTAATACTTTGTAAATGTAATTTTGACTTTCGAAAATACTTTTTATGCATATGCAAAGATGTGAGGTTCTCATTGTATTTGAGCTATGGTTTGCATCATTTACCTTTACATAAAACATCTATTTATGATAAGATTATTAATTTATCAATAAGCTTTTTGTAGACTTCTTCTTTTTGAGCTTGTTGCTTTGATCATCATCACCGTTGGTCTTTTGTATCATCAAAAACATGTATTTTACAATAGTAACTTAGATTTTGATGTTGTGATGTTAATGGCAATTACAAAATCAAAACCTCACTTTGTATATACTAGATTCTCAAAACACATGAAAGAGCATAAAAGTTGGTTTCGTGAGCTTGATGAAAATGGAAAAAAAAGTGTAAAGTTTACTAATGACAGGGTTGTTGATGCAGAAGGAATATGAAAGGTTGCAATTCAAAGAAAGGATGGAAAAACAACAATCATAAGTGATGTCCTTTATATGCCTAACATTAAAAGTAATTTGTTGAGTTTAGGACAGTTTCAATGCTGAAGTAGAAGAAGTGGTGTGGTATGGTGAAGGGGTTTTCTCAAATTCAACTTCAAAATCAAGTTTGTGGAGGTTGTTATAAAGCTAAACAACCCAAAAAATCTTACAAATCCATAATTCACACAAAAGTTGTTATGAAGCTGCAAATCGTACACTCAAATTGTGTGTGGCTCATTTGAAGTTAAGTCACATAGAAGTAACTTGTGCTTTATATCTTTCCTTGATGCTTACACAAAGAAAATGTAGATTTATCTAATGGAAAAAAAAGGGAAGTGTTTGGAATTTTTATGGAATTTCAAACTATTAGTTGATAAACAATCAAGAAATGACATTAAGATGTTGAGAACTAATGGTGGAGGTGAGTACAATTCAATGGAATTTGATAAATTATGTAAGGATGAAGGAATAATACATGTTGTAGTAGCACCTTATACCCCTCAACACAATTGGATTGGTGAAAGAAGGAATAAAATCCTTCTAAACATGGTGAGAAGTATGCTAAAAGAGAAGAAGATGACACATCAGTTATGGGTTGAAGCATTGGCAACAACAACTTACATTCTTATATGAGTCCAAGTAATCGGCTTGGTGATATCACACATGAAAAAGCATAGGAGGGTTCTAAGCCTACAGTGAGACACATGAAATTTTTCGGCTCACTGTGCTATAGAGTAATAGGCTTGATGGTATAACACATGAAGAAGCATAGGAGGGCTCTAAGCCTACTATGAGACACTTGAATTTTTTAGGCTCACTATGCTATAAAGTAATAGGCTTGATGGTATCACATATAAAAAAACATAGGAGGGCTCTAAGCCTACTATGAGACATTTTAAATTTTTGGCTCATTATGCTATAGACATGTACTTGAGAAAAATATAAAGAAGCTTGACGATAGAACTCAACTTATAAATATGGTAGGGTATCATGTGACACGACCTACAGATTGTTGGATCCGGTTTACAAAAGAATTGCCATAAGCAATGATGTTGTGTTTGATGAAGAAAGTGAATGGAACTAGGGAAATAAAGATAAAGACAATAATGACAAAGTAATCATAGTTGAGCTTGAAGCTGATCAAGCTTATAGAGGAGATAATCCAAAAGCTAATGAACCAAATGTTGTAAATGAAAGAAAAGATGAAGTCCAACCAATGAGGTTAAATAGAGAACGAAAATTACCTCAAAGACTAAATGACTATGAGATATTCCCTAACTCAGTTATAAATGAAAAAGGTGAACTGATGCAACTAGTTTTAATGGTTGAAGTAGAACTAGTAGCATTGGATCAAGCACTTGCAAGTATTCATTGAAAATAAATAATGAATAATGAGTTGTTTAACAACCCGACCACTCTGACCAACACTGTTATTCAAGATTTTCTCGCCCCTTTTTCCTGCATTAGAAATTAGCGAGGCTTTGTCTTATGTGGGAGTCGGCCTCTAGACCTAAGGGTTAAGTACCGCTACTCATTCATTTCCACTACCAATTGAGTTAGTAGTAGCAACGGTTAGAGGGATTGGACTATTACAAAAAAAAAATGTGTCTTTCTTATAACAACTCGACCCCCCTAACTGACACTATTAGTCACGATATTTTCGCCCATTTTTCCACAATTGAAAATTAGCGATTTTTTGCTTTTCGAGAGAGTCAAACCCAAGACCTAGGGATTAAGTCAACGGCTCATTCACTCTTACTACCAATTAAACTAGTTATAAGTTGAGAACAATTTAGTAGAACAATATGTGAGAACTTGTGAATCTACCCTGGAAGAAGAAGACCATTGAAGTAAAATGGGTGTTCAAAAACCAAATGAACTCCAATGGTCAAGTAGCAAAGTATATAGCTAAACTAGTTGGAAAAGTTTTTTTTTTTTTTTGCAAAAAGCTAGAACTAGATTTTGATGAAATCTATGCTCCAATTGTAAGGATTGAGACATTAAGACTTGTAGTGGCATTGACATGTAGGAAAGGATGGACATTAAGTCAATTAGATGAGAAATTTGTTTTCTTAATGGTCCATTGAGAGAAAGGTGTTTAGAAAACAATCTCTGGGTTTTGAGAAGAAAGGAATGGAAAGCAAAGTCTATAAATTGAATAAAGTCTTGTATGGCTTGAAACAAACTCCAAGAACTTGAGACAAGCTTATTGACAATTTTATGTAAAACTTGATTTTGTGAAGTGCTCAATTGAGCACGACGTTTATATAAAGCAGTCTAATGCCATTTGAATCATTCTAATTTCCCTTTATGTAGATGACTTGCTTGTAACAGGTGACAATGAACTTGAAATTGACAAATTCAAGCAAAAGATGATGTGCATGTTTGAAATGATAGACTTGGGAAAACTCTCATACTTTCTAAGGATGGAGTTTGTGACAACAAAACAAGGAATATTCCTACATCAATAGAAGTATGCAATTGGTGTGCTAAGAAGGTTTAAAATGTTGCAACTCCAACTGAAAGAAAAATTAAGTTGAAAAGAAAAAAAATGAAGAATCAAATGTTGATACAAAATTATATAGATAGTTCATAGCTACCTTGAGGTGCACGTACAACTCAAGACCTGATATCTCTTATAGTGTTGGACTTATAAGCATGTTTATGGAGGAACCTAGAAGAGCACATCTAATAGCAGCTAAGAAGGTACTAAGATATCTGAAAAATGGTTAAATTGAATTTGACATTCTTGGTAACATTGATTCTAATTGGAGTGAACATGCATATGATAGAAAGAGCACTTCATGTTACATCTTTAGGCTTGGAAAAGTAAATTGGTGCTCAAAAAAGCATAATGTAGTGGCATTATCAAACTATGAAGCTTAATATATTTCAATTGCTTTTATAAATGTGATTTTAACAACTTTCACCGTAACATTAAAATAAATTAAATCTAACATATTAAATTTGCGACAAACTCCAACACATTATTAAATAATAAATAAATAGTTATTAATAAACTCTATCTCCATTTCCATCATAACCATATTCATTAATTTCTATCTAGACCTAAACTAGAAATGCAGCATAATTTCTATGAATAGTAAACACAAAAAACACTAGCAACTTTCAAAAGATTTGATCCACTTTAATTCAAAAAAGTGAACAAAGTTACAGCAAAGCATAATAGCATGATTCCACTACATAAATAAGAGAATCCAAAATGGCAGAGAAGTTGCTAGTGACCCCCCAATTTTTCCTATTCCCTACACAACCAAGTACAAAAGGTATGGTTTGCTTGGTTTGTCTAAAACAAGAAAAAGACGTGCCCTTAGCATTACGAAACTAGAAAGGATTAACATGAAAAGTAGAAAATAAATTTTAAAAAAAAAATTCCTAACATATATCTAATCATTATTTCTTTAATTTTTTACTTTATTCATTCTGAACTGGATACCTCACTCCAGCTGCCAAAGCACGTTGCTGTTCAATCTGCCATTAACAAATATTATTAAAAATATAATGAGAGGATGTATCATAAATTGACTCAATTAATTGTTAATAATAATATTAATAGTATATGATATATAGGTTGCTAGCTAGCTTAATTAGGTTGAGTGCAACTTTACTTGAAACAGTTCGTGCAATTTGTTCTTGAGATAGCAATATTCATGTTCCAGCATTTCCAACGCTCGAAAGCATCTGCAATTGGTTGGGCACAGATTAAACAATAGTTAGAACTCATTTTTTCTGTGCACCACTTTATAAATAGTTTAATATAGACCAATATTTTAAAATCATCACAAATTTTAATAATAATTATTAATATTTTTTAAAAGTAAAAGTTTGTTATTTTTTTTATTTTTATGAATAAATAGATTCAATATGTAATAAATGTTTATTTTTTTTATTTTAATAAAATCAATATAGTTTAAGTCACTATCTTAATTATAAAAATAAAAATAATAATTTACATCTACTTTTAAAACAGACGCCTATAATTTTAAAATTGATCTATTAGACCATAATCTATGTTAAAATATAAGATAGTTAGAATATTGTTATTTTTATTTTTATATTATTTATAATATGTTCATGGTGATTCACATCCAAACAAAGAATATTCTTTAGTAATACTATTTTTTTAATGAAATTCTAACACTTTTTTAAGATTGAGTAGAATAAATCTGAATCTAAATAAGGGTATATTTGTAGTGGTAAATTTTACAAAATTAAGATAATAC
>JBBPBP010009779.1:73088783-73105096 GCA_037974735.1 Cicer chorassanicum
AGTTCTTTTTATTTCGTAAAAGTATTTCTATTTTAAATAAAATGCATTTTTATGAATTAAAATATTATTTTTATAATAATAATTCACTTCAAAAAAAAATTCATCAAAATAAAATAAATATAAAAATGAATTATATCTTTCATCAAAATCACAATGACACATTTTCTAAAATAAAAATATAATTATTTTTAGTGTAAACACAACTTTAAATTGTAACTTACCAAAACCAAAATGATACATAATAATTTTGTCAAAATTACTGTAAATCCAAATATACACTAAACCATATTTATATTTACTTTTCAAAATAAACAGGACTATAACACATGCATTTTTTTCATGCTACAAGAGTAGAAGTACTTCTAGATTACTTATCAATTAAGTATGCATAACGACAACGAAACGAAAGGTAAAACTCATGTTCCCATGAAATATGAATCACTTTCCTTCCTACAACAATTAGCCTATTTGTAAAAAAAGAAATTAAAATAATTTATCATTTCAATTTACAAAATAATGTTAATTACATTTTTAAAATTGTACCTCTAATTAACAATCCATAAATAATAAATAGAACAGTAAAACTATATTATTTCGTCAACTTCACTTAAACGTGCCTAAATTCATTTAGAAGACGGTGATTAACTGAGCAAAATTTAAAATAAATTAAAAAAAAAAATTGCTTATGTGATTAATGGATAGAATAAAAAATAAAAAAAATAAAGCACGAAAATAGAGAGAAGTAGGCACCCACCCGGCACGGTTGTTCTGTTCAGTAGCGACACGAAAAGCAACGCAAACGTTACTCATTCTCTTTGCACCAATGCTTGAGCTGCTTCCCATAAACTGATTCAAATGTATCCCCATTTTCTTATAATCCAAATATTCCCTCTCCATTCTTTATCTCCAAAAATATAAATCCATCATTTTCATTACACAAAATGCAAGAAAATTAATTTATTCAATTATTATTACTTACAGCAATGTTCTTAGATTCCTAAGAAGCTTCTCAGACTCGTGGAAATAAATGTTGACAACCTCGGAAACAAAGTTTGGGGATGTTTCATCTTGTAGTTGCTGGAGTTGCAAGAATTGCTCATCCAACACTCCCTATATCAACAAAAACTATATATTATAACAAATATAAAAATAAAAATATTATACATTTTTTAATAAATTATATCTATACATATAACTAACCAACATTTGTTCACTAAAACTGTTTTCTTTTTTCTTTTTGTTTCTACACATGTAGTTTTTTAAGAATACATACAATTTTTCTTCTTATCTTACATTGTGAACCGTTCTGTTTTTCTTCATTTTTTTAGTCATTATAATCGGAAAAAAAACATTGGTTCACTAATATGGACTTTAATGTATGCCAAAACTAATTAAAAAAAATCATTAAAAAGGAATTTAATTTAATGAGAAAAAAAAAATGTACCTGGTGGAAGAGGAAGGAGAGGAGGTGGTTCATATCGGCCCACAAGAGGTCTGGACCCAAACCAAGTAACCAAAGAGGGAGACCCGTTTTGGCTGAGTAAGTTAAAAATGAATGTAACTAAGTTTGAGAGTTAGAAATAAAAGTGTGAAATATTTATTGATTAAGAAGCAAGCACTATTTATAATGTATAGTACTGGTGGTGATGGAAATGGGACCACGAATGAACTAGAACTACAGTGTGTGTACTTAATACAACTGTGGAAACTCAAACTCAAAATCGATCGCTTACACTACAAACTTTCTTTGTCATTACTATTTACTAGTAGTGTACTTTTTTTGTGTTGTCGCGGGAATATCACTAGTATTTAAAGGATTGGACCATTCATTATTCTTCTTCGTTTTCTATTCAATGTATAGTCCCACACCCCTTCTTTTAGCTCAACCATAGACTATGATTTTGGTAAAAAGTAGCCAATGGGAAATATATTTAAAATTTTGTTTTTTTGTTTGAAAAAAAAAATGTTATATATTAAACATAGGTAAATTCAAGACAAAATACACATTTAACGATTTTTAAGTTTTTTTTTTATGTGGTTATTTAAGTTACATTTGGTGTGTACTATTTGCCTTTAAGATGTATTACATTACGTATGTGATCCTTTAAATTTGAAATTTTTTTCGAATTACTATTATGAAATGTTAAGATTTAATTGAAACGTCGGAACAAATTAATTATTCAAGCTACTTTGTACGTGAAGGAAATTACATTCATTAATTATGTTGATAGACCCTTATTATCTTGTTCTTAAGGTTATATGTGTGTTTAAATTGTTGTAAATAAAATTAAGAAATATAAACAATTTATAAGATTTGGTGAATGTTTTCCTAAAGATTAGTATGAGAGACATATTGTTGCAATATTTAGTAGAGTTTCTAATTACCATAATTTTTTAATTGAACCGATTGTTGTCGAAATTGAGATAAATGACTAATGGTGTAAACATGATATATATACTTAAAGAACATAAATCGAAATTGAGTAAAACTTAAAGGACTATAGCTATATTTTTGCCTAAATTCTAACATGGACTATATTCCACTGTGGATCAACTTTAAAAAATTGTTTAAAACTTCAACAATCACAAACATCGTCTCTTAGAAATAGACGTTGTTGGTCGTTTTTATTTTTATGACTAAGATAGTAACTTAAATAATACTGGTTCAATAAAATACAGAAAAACAAATATGTATTTCGTATTGAATCGACATTAATTGAGTCACCGTCTTATTCATAAAGACGAGGAGGCTCACAAACTATTATTTTTTATTAAGATTGTTAATTATCGTTAGAATTTTCGATGATTTTGAAGTACTGGTCCACGACGGACCATTTATAAAGGTGATCCACCAAATGACTCACCCTAAACATAACTCATTCTTGTAAAATTGGCTTAAAATGAAAGAGGTGTTTCTATTTATAAACATCTTTCATACTTAATCTTTATTTAGAGTAAGATTTGATTTTTTTTCAATACACTGTCTCACGCCCACGACTTATACTTTTGGTGTGTAGATATAAATGATGGGCAACATGATGGATAGACTTTGATAATATATCAGAGTTTTTTTTTATATTAAATCTAACCCATTCCCACAAAATTGACTTGTGAGGTAAATGATGTTTGTCTTCATAAACATGTTTTTCCAATAAAAGAAGTTACTAATAGCGGAAGAACTTATAACATATATAATATCAATTTGACAAATGTGCTAAACAATATCCAGTAACTAATTGAATACGGTTGTCTTGACGGGGATTATATCTTAATTTATCGTGCAACAAAGTTAATTTTTCTTAGATGATTAATCGAATGGAGTAATTTTTACAACACAAAGTAAATTACAAACATTAGTTAATTAACAATTACAAAAGACAACAAATACTTGAATCATCTCATCTACATTATCATGATCTCAAATTCTCTAATATACAACTAAATTTATTTGTCATAACAGATTTAACACAATTTCATAACTCAAAACCCCTTTTACCCGATAAAATCTCTAAGTAATTCCTTAAATGGTTAATTTATTAGTTAAAACATGAACAACAACTATTTATAATGAAAACATAATTATATTTCAATATTCCTAAAGTAAATATGAATGCTTATAACTAAAAGTCTCAATTTCAACTATTACTACTCATCTCTCAATAGTGAAGCAATTTCAAAATTAGTTCTATAATGTTCATTAAATTTAAGAAGACTACTAATAATAGGGACAAATAGCTAAGTTAAAATAAACATCAATTGAATAATTCAAATGAGAGTTGAATAACATAATAGATTCAAAGATGTTCATCTAATCCTAATTTAAGGAATCATCTACTCATATTCAACGAAATAGAAATATTGATAAAAAAAAAAGTATTACACATATGGAGACCCATTGAATCTTCAATCACTTGTTTCCAAAGATGAATCTTCAAATGCTGATGTTTCACAATATTTTTGTCGACTTTCTCAAAAATGGACATATAAATAACACTTATTGCCTTGCGAGACACTCTAATTGTCACACGTGCTCAGGTAGAACATCATGTGTAGTTTTGTATTTCATAGTTTGGCAATCCAACTTTCACATCGGACGGTGCTATGAAACATGACATCAATGGAAGGAAAAGATATAAATTCTAAAAGTGTATTATAGTGATCATAGTAAAATGATACAAAGTGATTACATCAAGCCTATTTTTAAGCATTCTTAAACTAGAAACTAAACATTCATTTCTAACAAACTTCTATCTTTCTAATACTTTATCGCACACATCACTTCGTACTTGAAATGATCAATAGAAAAATATACCAAATAAATAGGATACAATGAGAAATATCGAAATACATCGACTGAAACAGCAATCCAAAGACAACCGTTAGTGTTTTAAAAACAAGACACACAAATTATCAAAGCCAACAAAGCCTTCAATCATTTACATTCTTATCAACCTTTAAATTTTTTTTTTTTCATGCAATTCATCTGCTTTCAAGTCTTTAATTTGTATACTTTTCAAGTCATTTACTCTTCAAGTCTATAATTTTCAACATTTACTTTTGTTGCAATCTTATCAATTCATGTCCATTCAAAGTTTCTTGCAATTTATTTTCAACAATTTAAGATTTCCACCTTTATGATTCTTGCATTTAAACTATGTTTCATTTTACTCGTAAATGTCTATAAAGTTAAGCTCATATCATTTCATTATTAATAAATTGTTCAATACATGTTGAGAAATCAATAAAAATTTGGATACTAGCTAAAGATGAGACCACCCTTACTAGTGCATGAGCTACCTCATTGGCTTGTCTCTAAACAAACTCAACATGAAAGTTTGGAAAATAATTGACGAATAAATAACAACAGTCATGAAATATGGTGCCAAGCTCTGAAAGATCATAGTTGCTCTAGAAGCAACATTTGTACTCATATGTTGCAGCATTGTAAAAATTATAGTAAATGTATTGTTTGTGCACGACGCATCATAAATAATAACAGTCCACAACTCGTTTTTTCGCCAATATCGAATGCTATTAGAATCTTGAAAAACTAAGTAATAATTGTGATCCATAGAATTTTCATAGAAGTTGTGATTGGGTGCACAACCAACACCACGCTCATTCAACGGGACCCGTGTAGGCAAAAAATTACGACATAACCGCCACACCATATTTTTTTCTTTTGGTGGAGCTTTTATATTGTATATAAAATCTTATCGACCTTCAAGTGATAAATATCAATATCCTCATTTACACATAAGCAATAGGCGTTCCGCACCGAATATAAACCATTTTGCTCTGGTTTCCAAACCTTTACTTCCTCTTTCATTGAAGCAAAGAGAGGAGTATTAGTAATGCGATTAGTTATGGCATCATCAAAAAGAGAATGCACAACATGGTGATCCCATTGCTTTTAATTGGGTTGCATTAATTCGGATACCCGCAAATTGGCTATATAGTTTGGGAGATGATGTGGCTTTGATAATAAAGACTCTTCATTGAGCCAACTTTCCTCCCACACCAGGATTGTAGTTGTTAATCCAACACTCCACCTACTTCCTTCTTTTAACAAAAAATTAGCAGTGTGTATACTTCTCTACACATGGCTTGGGTTATTAACAACTTAAGACCCAACGAAATCACCATTTAAAAGTATATTGTTTTGAATAGCCTATTGACAAGAGTATTAAGGCTATTCATAAAACGCCAACCTTGTTTAGCAAGCATAGCATGGTTAAAAATACTGATATTTTTAAAGCCCATTCCACCATCGTGCTTGTGCATAGAGAGTTTGTCCCAATAAAATCAATGAATACCTTTATTACAATCATTATTATGGCCCCACCAAAAAGAGTTCATCATTTTCTGAATATCATCGCCAAACAAGGATGGTTAGAAGAAGATACTCATTCCATAAGAAGGAATAACCTGAAACACATCCTTAATAAACAATTATTTTCTTGCGTTAGAGAAACATTTTCTACCTTAAGAATTGATTTTCTTCCACGACCTATCTTTGATAAATGTGAATGTAGTCTTTTTACTTCAAACAACAATCGAGGGCATCCCCAAATACTTACCAATGTCGAGTACTACTTGAACTCATAACAATCCTGATCCACCTTTCAACTATGAAAAGTTTTTTATTTTTGCAGATTGATAGATTGTATGGATGTAGCTTCATAGGTGGATAAGATGTTCTTCATAGTTGTGGTTTCATTCATCGTGGCCTTGAAAAAAAAGAAGCAATAATCTGCAAAAAAAAAAAAAGGTAAGAAATGATCGGTGCATGCTTGCAAATTTTGGTGTCATGTATATCACCTCTATTTTCTTTTCGCATAATCATCGTCGATAGCCCATCAATGCAAATGATGAAGAGATGGGGTCATCGTGGCAAAAACCCCTCCCCAGGATTATAGAGCTAATTGTATCATGATTAATAATCAAAGAATAATCCACAGTTTCAACACACAATATAATTCATCTCACCTAATTTTCATGAAAACCCATAGCCAGTCCATCCGATCATAAGCCTTATTAATATCGAGTTTAGGCGAAACTTCGCCCATCCTACCTCGAGTCTTGGATTTCATGTAATGGACTAAATAAAAAGCTACCATAGCATTATCAATTATAGATATACAGGAACAAAAGCCAACTAGTTATTCAAGATACATTTGCTAAGAACACTTTTTAGTTTGTTTGCAAGAACCTCGGCTATCACTTTATAAATCACATTGCATAACGTCATTAACCTCCGATCTTTCATAGTTTTTTTGTGTATCACCTTTTGGGATCAAAGCTATGTTATTAGAATCAAGTTATGTCATATATATTCATGTTGAACCTATTTTCATGCAAGTTTATATTTAAACAAAACTGAAAATAGTTTTATACACACGTAAGGATGCACCAATTACTAATTAACGTGTCCAAGAACTGACTCATTAAATATTCACTTGTTTTCTAATTTAGTGGACTTCTCAGTCGACTAAAAATCACCACAAACAAGTTGACACGCCCAATAGGATAAGTTTTGTGTAACTTGTGTGTGTATCTTTTGTGTTTTTAGCTAATTATTTTCATGTGTGTGCCATGTTGTTGAGAAATGGAAAATTAAGCAATTTTCGAATTATTTTATACAACAAATAACACTAATAATAAAATGTCTTTTCCACCAACTAATGGTGGTCTAAGTGCAGCAAACACCACGACAATACCAATTTTCAGTAATGTTGATCGTGCAGATACAATGACAAAGATAATAAGAAACTTCAAATCATATCTACACAAGGAATGGTCGAGCAAATTATGGTCATCCAGCAAAGTGTGCTACAACAAGGGGCACCAAGTATGTCTTTTGCTGCTAATACCCCTCGGTGCAAATCAAGTGCACGCCTACTTGTAATTAGGACAATATTCTAAATGTTGTCAAGATATAATGTATGGCTATCAAGGAAATTTCAATCAAAATATTGAATTTCTCCCAAATGCCAAGAAATATGCCCTAAACTTCGATGAGGATATAACTCATATTATCTAGTGTTCAACAATAGGTGGATGATTATGGATGCCAACACAACTCGCATTCATGAATATCCACTTGAATCCGTTCTAATTTGAGCGGTGTAAACTTGTTTTGATTGGATGCAGGTGCATATTTTTTCTAAAATTAAAACTCATAGACAGATTTCGGGTGTTCAAATTACTAAGTTCGTTTATTATTTTTTGCTAAACATGTTCTTTATTGATACTATTAATTTATTTTGAAAAATAAAAAATCAAATTAAACATATTAATGTATAAAGAATATTTAAAAAATATCTACACTTAAAATTGATAAATTAAATTCTTTACCAATATTTTTTTAATACATATGATAAAAAAAAACAATAAAAACTTATAATTAAGATAAGTAGTACGTTGCATTTCTTAATTTGTGTCTTTTTTTTTTACTCTTTCTTTTCCTTGTTGCGTTTTCAGGTTCCATTAGTGCGACAAAACATTAATACTAAGCAAATAAATTAACATAGGGCGTGCAAGGGTTTTGAATTATCGAGGTGAGTTGTGGGTTATCTACCGGACCATCCTATATGGCCCCCACAGGCGAATTGAAAGTGTAATTGTACCTGCTGTTCCAGTTCCCGGTTACTTAGCATGCGCCTGCTCTTTGCAGGTTGGTGCGGCGTTACATCGTACCACCATCCGACAGCCTCCTGCAGCCGGTAACCTGTCAGTCACCACCACCCTCTTCCCCATTAAAAATTGAAAAGCACATCACTACACTGATGCAAAGGTAAGTTTAATAAAATGTTCAATTTTACATTCTACTCCTAATTATGTCTCCAAATATAATATTTCAGGGGATCTCGAATCCATGGAATGCACGAGAAGATAATTACTTATATTTTTAAATGTAAAACTGTGAGATCGTTTATTATTTATTTATTATAAAAACAATTTACGCCAGAACAAAAATATTCACGAACAAAAGGGATTAAAAATGAACAAATAAAAACCACATAAAAATGAGTAACATACACCAATCAAATAAATAAATATATATTAAACGCAATTAATTGATTTTTTTTTCTTGAAGCTTCAAACGAAAAAGATCATAGAGTAAGCAAATTGTTTGCAAGAGCTAAAAGAAAAAAAAAATGGAAATAGCCAAAGAGCAAATATGATAATATTGAATACTTTGAAAGTAAATGAATGGAATAAGTAGAAATTGAGAATATAACTGACATATTAAATTAATTTGCAACATGGAAACGTACATTGGCCCATAATATATGTATTTAGTGAAATAATGTGAAACGACAATAAACCATTTTAATTGAGAACTAGAAGAATTCGAAAAGACAAAAATATTAGTTTATTTTACAATTAAATAATTAAATTACAATTTTTAATTATTTTATAATTAATATATATTATATAAATAATTATTCATCTCATATCAAGTATCTTTTAAAATTATATATGTATTTCTTAAAAAAAAAAATTAGTCTACTAACTTATGATAAAATGAACTTTATTTATTAAAGTATTTTTATTAATAGTTGTAATTGTAAGGTTTCCTAAGATGGAATCAATTCACAACCACTTTAATTTGATTCACAAGATTTATAGAGTTAGTTTTTGACAATTAAAAAACAATTATTTTAGTTAAGATGCATTGTTTTGTGACCAACTAACTCATGTTTGTTTATATATTGATTTAAATTTTCATTATAATTAAGAACATTTTCACATATATACCATTTTAATGAGTCAAGGTCAAACTCTATATTAAACACTTTTTCTGATTCAAGTTTTGGTTGTGTGGAAATATTTGAGTGAGAAACATCAAGAATGGGGTATCTCTTATTGAAGTGATTGTTCTAGACATGAGCAATTGGAGGGATATCGATTGATGTCGCGTTGTAGGTGTGAAGAGTTATATTCTTCATTGTCTAGAGTTGGATTTACTTTAGGTGCCATCTTACAAGATTTGAAGGAGTTGTCTTCGTCTTGAAGATATTGGTTAAAATTTTACTTGAAAGGTGTTTCAAGAAATCTGGTTTTGAGTATTTACTTGAAGGGTGTTTCTAACGGATCTCGTAAACATTCTATTGAATAAAGAAATAAACTCACAGTTGTTTGAATAAAGACTAGATGTACTCTACATGTGACGACAAAGTAGATGAACTAGTAAAAAAATCATGGTGTGATTTTATCTTTCTCTTAGCTCTTTACATTTTGTGTTTTATGTTCTTTATAACTGTTTTCTAGTTTTGAATGATATAAATATTAGTGACCTTGAAAATTCTATTATGTGACATATTCTTGATTTGAATAATTGAATTAGAAAAAACTATTTCGAACTTACATCAACAATTGTGAATTGGGCCTAATATTGAACTTTTTGTTTACTTTAATCTTATATAGTTAGTAATATCAATTAAGTCATTCTAGTTTACTTCATATTTGATTTAATCATTTGAATTATAATTGATTCAATCAAAGTGTTTTTTTTATGTAAAATTTTCTTTTCAATTTAGAACAGTTTTTATTTATAAATGATCAGAGTGCAAAAACATCACATGGTAGAAATGACATCCCAACTATGTTAAATTTGGAATGGTTACTTGCAATACCAAATTGATTTTAAAAAGCACGTTTTCATTATTCAAATTAGCAATTTATTTTATCACGTTTCAAATATTTTCCACTACGTCATTTAAATTCTCTAAAAAAATTGGTATTATATTCAACTCTTCTTCCAGAGCCCATTGAGTCGTCTCGACTTACAATAGTAGTTACTAGGGTGGTTAGATAATTTAAAATTCACAAATGTTTGGATGACATAATTTTAGGAGGAAATGTAATTTTTTTATGGTAATTCAAATTCTTCAATTTTAACTATCTTGTTTCAATAATATATTTGCTAATTTTTTTTTAAAATAACTAAATTTTATAATGTATTTTGTTAAAGTTATATTTTGGAATTTTAAATACCACGTAAAAACTAAGAATATGAAATTAATTATTTACCTTATAAAACCTAAATCTTAAAATGGTTCCTACAATTTTTCAAATTTTACAAATTGGTCCCAACATTTTTTCAAAATTTACAAATTGGTCCCTTTAATTTAGTATTTTACAAATTAGTACTTATACATGTTTCATAATTTGCAAATTGGCACCTCAAATTTTCCAAAACTACATTTTTGGCCCAAATTTGTAATTGCAATTTGAACTATTTTTTGGTATTTATATTTTTACCCCAAAAATTATGGAATTTAAAAATTGACTCAACTTTAAATAAATAATAACTTTATCCAAACAAAAAAACCATGAAAAAGTGAATTCCATTGAAGCATTTGAATTGCTTGAAATTTTTGGCCTCGTTTATTTTGTGAATTTTTTTTTTTCTATTTTCATTTCTAAAACTTGTGTTTAATTTATTTCTTAACACAGAGATAAGAGTCTCTTTTGAAAATAATATATATATATATATATATATTACGGGAAATTGTCTATATTTTAAAAAACAATTAAAATCTCAACAAAAAAAAAATATTTTCATTATTTTCATAAAATATATCCTAATTAACTAGTATTATATCTTCATTAAATGACCATTATTCACTTCTAGAGTCATTCATCCAAGTAAAATAAAGACACATTTAAAAAAATAAAAACATGAAACATTTTCACAAAGTAAACTGAAGTAGCTAAAATATCACTAGAAGAGGGGTTGAATAGATAGGGGTTTTTTAAAATTTTCTTTTGAATATGTATCCTCTGGGAGAGGATGAAGATCAAAGTATGGTAAATTTAAAAACTTTAATACAGAGTTAAATATAAGGAAGAGAGTTTAGAGAAAGACACACCAAGATTTATACTGATTCACCCAATAAATGCTACTTCCAGTCCTCACACACGTGTGAGTTTTCACTATGGCTCAAACTAGTTTGTCCTCTTTACGGACCTCTTTTGAAAATGTATATTCCTAGCCTCACCAGGCTTACAATTCTTTTTTCTTTCTGATTATAAAGATAACCAAGTGTAAAACAACTTGGATATTACAGAATAAAAGATTTGAGATTGATTGTATGATCTTTCTCTTTACAAGAACTTTCTAAGAGGATATTCTAAAGATATAGTTTAGGATTTGTAGAAAGTGCAAAGAGAGGATGAAAATGATCTTCTTAGCTTTGAGAAAATTACTCTTTTGTAAGTAGTTGTTCTGATTTGAGCTGAAGAGATCATCTTCCTTTATAGAGGTTATGAACCTCTATTCTCAAGCAAAAGGATGTATGTGACCGTTGGAGATTTATGCAAGTGCCCAAGGTTCTTGGTCTGATTTACTAAATTGTCATCCAGCTGTCCATGCTAATATGAGCTCAGGAGGATGAGTTTGAGGATCAACCTCATACTGAAGTTCTAACCTCCCTTGAGATACGGACTTGAGATGACTTTATCCTTTTCACTTTTCCAACGCTGTCTAGGTACAACTTTTCAAGATAGGTATTAACTTTCTCATTTTGACTGTTCCCTAGGTAAGAGGATGAATATTGATCTCTTATCATCCTCTATTGATAGTAGGCTTGTAACCTCTTTTGCTTGTTTTGTCACTGTCACATCTGTTTGTCTTCAATATGCCTTTGAATCATAATTTATGTTATCCCAGATATTCTTATGAAGAATGGTTGATCCTTGTTTATGATAATTTCTCATGAATGTCTATCCTACAGTTCAACCTCCAGTTCAGAAAACTTGTTGAATTACTTCAGAATTTTCTTCTTAATTTTAGAGTTGATTTGGAATCTGTTGCTTAATTGAATACACTCAAGAGCACAGATTAGACATTCAAACATAATCAAAATCATTAAATAATTTTGTTATCATTAAAATTATTTGAGAGAGATTTTGTCTCAACATAAACCCCTTTTAAATTTTTAACTACATTAATCAATTATTTACCAAAAATGTTTTTAACTATTGAATCTAACAATAAATACAAAGATAAATTAATTCTCTTAAAAAGGATACACTTTGAAAAAAAATACAAATCATTAAAAAAATTAATATTAACATCACATTTCTTAACTTATCTAATTTAGCTATTAAACATGAGAGAGAGAGAGAGAGAGAGAGAGAGAGAGAGAGAGAGAGAGAGAGAGTAGTTCCAATGGACCGATCTAACATAAAAAAGTTTTAACGAACTGATGAAGCGTTTGATTGAAGCTTCCATGTTATGCCTTCCCAAATTTGACTAAATATTTGAAGTCAATTGTGATGCTTCCAACACTAGATCAACAATGGCAAACTTAAGTTCTCTACTTATGACAAAGAGTTATATGTCATTATCTATGCCCTAAAACACTAGAATCATTACTTGTTACAAAGAGGTTATCCTCTATCTAACCATGAATCTCTCAAGCACCTAAATTCTTAACAGAGGATCAACAAGCACATCGCTTCATCGAGTTCCCTTAGTCTTATCAATTCTTACTCAAGCATTAGGCGAGAGTTCAAAATGTTGTTGCTAATGCTATAAGTAGACAACCATATCTACTAGATAAGTGGGCTATTCCAACTTGGTTCTATGAAATAATATCATTTCTTATTTTTCGCACGACTTCATGAGGTGGCCTACCCCATTAACTTGTACGGATAATATGAAAATGTAATTAAACTATAGAAGATTCATGACTGACTTTCTAGACTGGATGACTACTAAACCCTAAACCCTAAACTGAAAATTTCAATTTAAATTTTCTAAGTGATTGCAAATAAATAGAATTTCTTTTGTAAATTCTTCAAATAACTTAGAATACTAAAATAGTAACAAACATTTAAACAACTTTCAAGTGAGACTTCATCAAACTATTAACTTAAATCTAGACTTAAGATGTGATTTGACTCCGACTCATGACATTAAAGGATTGGTGAACAATTTGAACACTACTTAGACTTCCATTTTTTACCTGTTACTTAGAAAACATCACCCTCAATATAGTGAACATAAAAATCAATAACATAGATTAAACAAAAAAAAATTACAATTGTTTTCCGGCCAAGCCAGTGTGCTAAGCATGAAAAATGCTCCCGAAAAACAACACTTCAATTTAATAAAATACTCATTATTCGTAAGCTATACTCAAATACCTATTCTATCTCTAGCCTCAATTCTTTCAAATAATTTAAGCCACTAGACGTAGATAATCTAATAACTTAAACTCTAACTAACAATAGTAATAATAAAAAAAAATATATTGATAATAGTTTTGACATAAAAAATTAAGATGTTACATTTTGTCTTTTACAAGATAATAAAAACTAGACTGAACCGATCGGTTCAACCAGGAATCGGACCTGTGTCTAGTAATTCTACTTCATAACTGTATAGCTTTAGAAACGGAGAAGAAAACCATTAAACCGGATAACAATCAAACAAAATCGGCAGTTTAGTCGGTTACGTAGGTCAGACCAGATTTTTCTATATTTTCTTCTTTTTTTAATAAAAAAATTTAAACTAATTTAAAAATAAAAGTTAGTCTGTATTTTGGGTGCAGTGGACCTTGCAATTGCAGGCCTCAACTAGCCCAAAATATGGTAAAATGTCGGTTTGCATTTGTAGTGCATTGCACACTTTAATTTATAACATTATCCTTTCTTCTCCTTCACTAATCATTCTAATGTGTGACTGATAAAAGCACATGAGACTGACAATCGAATAAAACTTAGTTAAAGTGGTTACACATTTCATTTCGTTGCAGTGATTAGTATATGTGCATATAGATAGATGAACCTCTTTCTACAAACATGTTTTATTTAGTTGTAGTGAAGATAAATTCTTAGCACAACATTGTTTCAAACTTCCATCTTATTTTCTTCACCTTCCCATTAACCTCATAGAAAAGTTAGAATCTTCTTTTTTTTTTTTTTTTTTCTTTTATTAAAGGTTAAAAACTTAAAATAATAATAATAATAATAATAATAATAATAATAATAATAATGATAATAATAATAGAAACAATAATAATCACCATAAAAAATTGGCTTAATTGCAGTTTTAGTCCCCTATTTATACTGATTCACGAAATTGGTCCCCCTATTTTAAAAGTCGACAGTTTTGGTCCCTCTCTCTGTGATTTTTTAGTTAAAAAATAATGACGTGAGATGTTTTAAATAACATGACATATGATACGATGATATAAAGTGATTAACACCCATTAAATTGGAATAAAACGTCATAAAAACTTAACTTTCAACTTCGACTTTTTTTTCTTTGTATTTTTAATTTGATTAATGACATATGAATAACTAATGAATCTAGGTGGTTCTATATCATAGAATTGTATGACACGTCATTTAAAATATATCAAATCGTCATTTTTTAGTTTAAAAATCTGATGGAAGGACCAAAACTGTCGACTTTTAAAATAGGGGGACCAATTTCGTGAATCAATATAAATAGGAGACTAAAACTGCAATTAAGCCTAAAAAATTTATAAAAATACACAATATAATAGATCTCCTTGATTTTGTGTTGTCTCTTTTTTTAATAATATTTTTTATGACTTAATTTGAGCACAAATTTTTCTTTTTCACTGTCCAAATACTAAAAAATTAATAAAATTAAATTTTAGTGGTGTCATTATGAATTTTATGTTATTTTTTAGTTATTATTACTTTAAATATCATATTAAAAAATAAAATTAAACATTTAACTATTATCGGTATACATCATGCGCCTCTTCAAATAAAAAAAATCCTACTTTCTCTTCTTTTTCTTCCATTATAGAGGGATGGTTTATGACCATTTTTCAGTCTAGAATCACATCTCCAAATCATTTTTCTCCTTTTATTTTATGTAAATAAATGGCTTTTACACAAATTTAGTTTTCTTTTTTTTTTTTCCGCAATTTCATCGTATAAGTGCGACGATTTTTGATTTTCCTATCCTGGTGCGGTGGTTTTTTATTTCCCGATTTAACAGCAGTGCTCGTTTTGATCCAAATTGATAGAGTAGCTTTGATTCATTACAAATTTCAACCAATGACTTTGACGTCGTCAACGTTACAGATCCGAAAGCATATGCATTTTGGAGACTTGAATTTTATAAAATTTATAGACATATTACTATTTTATGCTATTAACTTGGATGTTATGAGTTTGTTCACAAATTTGAATTTTTATTACATCATTTTACAAATTGAATTAATGAATATTGTTTTTTTTAATAAATAAAAAAAATTATTATCGGTCCAACCCCGGTTGAACCTTTAAACCTTGAACTGGTGTCTCTTACAAGCTCAATATCTGATCCAATTTTAATTACCATGATTTTATATAATCATATATAATAACTATTGTTATTGTTTCTTTCCTCACACATGGTTTCAAAATTACAAAAGACACAAATAACATTCTACTTATCATAGAATATAAGATTGTCTTAGTAGATAAAATGATAAAGTTAAAAAGTTTAACATTTACAATACCTAATTCAACTCGCAAAATGCTGAAATTGTTAACATGAATATCATAACATTATATATTACAATATATTAGTTGACATCATACAATGCTTGTACATCTATTATATGTTTTTTTTATAAATAATATCTTTAATCTTTGAATAATAGTTGAAATAAACATACCCACAAAATAAAAAATAACCTAGTTATATAAAATTTCAGCTAATTCAATACAATTTTATAGTTTTATTGTGTAAAAATAGTAACATAAGACGGTCCAATATTATATTAACTATTCTCGTATATAATTTGTAATCAATAGTAATATTTAAATAT
>JBBPBP010009779.1:73112528-73123206 GCA_037974735.1 Cicer chorassanicum
AAAAAAAAAACTATAATTGTTATTCAATTTATTTTGTAATCATTAATTTTTTTATAAATTCAAGATAAAATTTTAAAACATTTTATTTATTTTTTATATAAAAACTTGTATATCCCCAGAAACACTTCATTCCTTGTCTTTTTCTTTGATATTTTCTTTGAAGACTTTGGTTTTGGGTGATATTTTTTCAGTTATGTCCATTTGCCACTTGTCACTGAAAAAAATATCATATTATCTGTTTCCTATTATATTTATAACTCTTTCTCTTTTCTGAGTTCTTTGCCTTATTTCAATCCAAAATTAAGGAGACACTAAAAAAGTGTGATACATGGCTGCAACAAATGCTTCACTCTTTGCTTCTTCAACACAACCTTGCTTCTCTGTCACAACCTCTCCTCGTACTCATCATAGCATAACAAACACGTTTGGTTAGTTTCTCTAGAACACCATTTTTTTTTCCATTTTTTAATGCACCCTCTTTGCAATTGGGTATGTGAATTATGGTAAAAAAATTAAAGTATTTAATTTTTTATAGTGGACTATTTTTTTTTTTTTTTACTAAATCGTGGACTATGTTTTATATATGTGAATAAGTGTTGACTGGGGTTTTATTGTTGTGAGAAAGTCCTATGCCGGAATGATACTAAATTATTATCATTAAATTTATATTGCATAAGAACTTTAATATAGCTAAAAATATGTTCTGTAATCACTAACAGGTAACAATTTTATTATATCCCCGTATAGTCAAAATTTAGACTAAACACATCTATCTAATTTTCTTTAATCATATTTTTTTCTTATATTAGGAAGAGTATTTATCAAATGAAAAGATCTTCATAAATGAATCAACTTTATTTGTCAATAAATTTTTTAGAGTTTAATTGTTGTATACTGTCAGTATAAATTTTTTACATAGTGATCAACACATTACAACCATTTATAGAGATGATTTTAAAGATAGTTTTGGACATCTCTAATAATCTAACGGTTGTAATTGATTAATAATGTAAAAACTCTTTACCTATATAAATTAAATCCAAATTTTTATATTGGCATAATTTTTCCTTTCACATCATAACTTGAATGCCAATTATTCATCTGAATAATATCTTTATGGTATAGTATGTTTCATATCAACATTGTAACTTCAGAATTGTGGATGGTTAGTGAAAAGGTGTCTAAATGAAGCACTGATGTGATTGAATATAATTGTATGTATATGTCTCGTATTGATGTCCGATATTGACACGTGTCGAATTCTAAACACGTTTTTAATATGAAGTGTCAGTGTTACGTGTTGTCCGATGTGAACAATATTGTACTTGTACATGATTTTAGAATAGCCGAAATCTACTTTTGAACTAGATAAATCTCTTAGTTGTCAAATTAATCCAACAACTGATATTTGAGTGGAGAGAGCTTTTTCACGTGTAACACACTAATTAACACTTCATGGCTTCTGATGATGCAGGGAGTAATTTTCTGAGTGTTTCATTACCAAGATGTTCCCTTACGAAAGAAAGAAATGTGAAAGTTAGGCGTGTAATCAATGCTGCTGCTGCTGTTGCAACAAATCCCACTGATGAGGAAATTCAAGAGTATGAATGAATTCCAACTTAATACCAATGTTAGATTTACTATTGACAAGAATGAATTTAGGAATATTTGTTAAAAAAACCGGTTAGGAGCATACTCCCTACAAAAATTGATTAGTAAGGTTCACTGGCTGAGATTAATCATCAATAAAATTCTTTGTAGTACTGACGCCTCTGTCAAAGGGCATGTCCCGATATCCGACATGTGTCAGACACCGACACCTTTATTACATTTAATTCATTCATTTTTTTAGGTTATTATCAGTGTCATGTCCGGTGTCTATGCCTGTACTTTATAGACAAAACCAATAGATACTTCGCACCACTTATAGCATGGTTACAAAAAAAAATACTATATAGTATTTTGATGTAATAATTAGGCTAACATCAATATTTTATTTTTGGTTTTTAGATGCAATAATAAGCTTACAATATATGCTATTAATGTTTATAGGTACAAACTTCCTTCATGGGCTATGTTTGAACTTGGTAGGGCTTCTGTCTTCTGGAAAACCACAAATGGTCTCCCTCCTACTTCAGTAAGTATATGACAGACTTGACAGTACAGAATTAAGTCATTTTAAGTTATTAAATCAACTTTTATGTAAATATTTTTATTATAAATTTTTGCAGGGTGAAAAGCTTAAACTTTTCTATAATCCAGCTGCATCTCAACTTACACCTAATGAAGAATTTGGAGTTGCTTTTAATGGTAATTTTGTTGATGTTGTTTGGCTTTTAAAAAATGTCATTTTTAATAGCATTTTTTATGGCCAAAGATTTTTTATTCATCATAGAACAAACAGAATCTATGTTACTAAAGTTTAATACATACTCAAATAGACTAAGTTTTAATAGTCCAGTTTGACTTTATTTTATCTTTAGTTATAGAAGCAGCTTATACATAAACACTTATATGGTAAACACTTATACTATAAGTACTTAATTAAACTCTCTTAAGTAGACTATGGAGGTTAATTAATCTGTCTTTAAGTAAACATTTGTATGTTCTTTACTTTCTTGTCATTTTTCTCTATTTGATTTTTAGTTTTTCATGTTTAGGAGGTTTTAATCAACCAATTATGTGTGGTGGTGAGCCAAGAGCTATGCTCAGAAAAGATAGAGGCAAAGCTGATTCCCCAATATATTCCATTCAAATATGTGTTCCTAAACATGGTAATACGGAACTTTAATTCTAAATTGCATGTTTCGGTTGAAGGTGAATTTAACAAAATCACGATGATACTATAATTTTATTAAACTTCCAAAGTGTGACTTTTGTAAAAATCACAGTCAATGCAAAGATGCAATTCTATTTTGATGACTAAATTATTTAATGTCTTCTTTTTAATTTCTCTTTTTTTGTGTAGCTTTAAACTTGATCTTCTCATTCACAAATGGAGAAGATTGGGATGGTCCATATAGATTGCAGTTTCAAGTTCCTAAGGCTTTACAGAACAAGCCAATTGAATTCTTTAATGAGGTAAAATAGCTCACCTTTTCTCTTCGAATCAAATAAGAACAAAAAAATGAATTTTAAAATACACAATATAAACCATATGCAATCTTCATCTTACAACTGAGTTTGCAACCGACAAAAACATCGACTTCAAGAAATCCATTTTTGTTCAAGAGATGTCTAGAACTAGAAGAATTTATTCGAGCTTATATCATTACATAAAATATTTACACAAGTGTTTAAATTTACATGTCAAACGTAACTTATGATATGTTTATAAGGTGTATTTAGTTTATTTCAATAAACTCTTAAATTTAGATATGAATAAGTGTCTATTTCATAAGCACTTAATGAACTTATTTTTTAAATGTACACTTCAATTGTTCAACTATTAGTGAGTAACTTGTGTCAAAGTTTCTGTAGTAAACAAGACTCATTCCTTCAACACTCATAATATTTTGTTTTGGGTTTCATTATTGTAGTTCTGCCAAAAACTTCTGTTTAGAATCAAAAAACTTGTGATTTTAAAAACAAATATGAGACCATCAGACATATATGGACCACTTTTAATTTACAATTCTATAACTTCATTAGTCTTTTCTTTTTACTATTTCTTCAAAATAAAGAATGTGAGATTGATTATTATGTTTATATTTTAAAGGACTAAAGGATCTACATCCATTTATATCTAAAATTAAACACTTAGCTCACCTTTTTTTAAATTTTTTTAGACAAACATTATTACTTTAAAATATGAATCATCCAATGCTAAGATCGTGCAGTTGCGTGCAGTCACAAGGATTGTTACTGCACACAACCAGAGACCATCCAACAACTGACATCTAGTAGTTTCACGACCATAGGAAATACGAGCCCCTCTTCAACATATAAAAAACTGAATATTTTGAGGCATTTGTTGATGAATACTATTCTTGATGTAGGGCTTGGCAGGGGAACTAAGTAAAGAAGGAGCATGTGAGAAAGCAATATTTCCAGATTCAACTACAGTTATAGCTAGATGTGCTATGGTTGGTAATTTGTCAAAAGAAGGGGTAAGTTTTACATTCTTCAATGTATTTACTTTTTTTTAAAAAAAAAATGTTAGTCATTAATATATTATGTCACAATTCAACCACTACAACTACGTCTTATAAACATGTATGTTTTAAATGATGAATGAATATCTCTTTACAGGGTGATCGGTGCGATCTAAATCTTGTTCCGGGGTGCATAGATCCTAACTCTCCCTTATTTGATCCACTAGCCAATGTAGATGATGGATCATGTCCAATTGATGTGGATTCTGAGTCTGAGGATTAACATAATACTTTTACATGAATATATTCATTTCTATCAAGCAAGCATGTTGTTGTAACTTGTTAGTACATAAATAAGGTGTTGTATAATGTAAAATGTAAATTTCACACTTAACCATACATCTACTGATATACAAAACATTTACACACATTTCTAAAATTACATTGTGTCCATAAATATATTTATGGACGACGTAAAACTGGTGTTCTTTTCAGAAGTATATTTTTGAAATGCATGTGGGAGTGAGAAAAGAAACTCCGTTGCATTTTAACCCCTAAAAAATGGGTCACTAAAGAATGGATTGGAGAATGTGCCTCCACTATTAGGGAAAAGGGTGAGAAAACAAATAAGACCAAGCAAAACACCCCAAGCATATCTACTTTCCCCTAAAGGAGTGATCTCATCTTTTGCAGGTATTTCTTCACCTCCCCTAAAGAAAGTTGCAAACAATCCCCAAGCCAAACATAGAACACTACCACTAAGACCACCAATACCAAGCAACAATGAAGTACCAAAAGATAACAATGTGGCAGTTCTTCTTCCAAACATGGCTTGAGCAATTCTCCCTCCTTCTAGTCTCCCACATGGCAACAAGTTCAAAGACGTCACCACCATCCCTGCACAAGGAAAACCTTGCAAAATGTCAATGGTGTACCTTTCATATCAACTTCTTATTCGTTAAGATTAGATTTCCCTAGTGGTCTCCACACTGACTAAACCTTACTAAATCGACTTGTAAGGTAACAAGTGTTTAAGCTTTAATAGCCTAACAATGAATTTAGTATAGGCCCTAATATCAAATTTAGTTTTCTACTTAAGTTGTCCCTATAACATCGACTTATAATTAATGTGTAGCGTATTCGAGTTTTATAAGCTCTTACTAAGCAATATTTTTAACTAACGTAGGATTTGAGTTTTTCTCGAGAAGCGGTGAGAGTTAATTGCTCATCCAATTTGACCATAATCTAGACAATTTAGACATTTAAAATTTGGATCTTAGGTTCTAAAACATGTAGATTTTCATATTGCATCATTCTTATAAAAAATTGTTGGAGATTCAAGGGAGCAACATCAAGAAAATTATCAAGACTTCAAAGAGACCTCGACACCACATCTCCGTCTAAACCTTAAGATATTAAGTATATAAGTCATGTCTCTTATATATCCTTCATTTAGATCATTCCTAGTCATGTGCTACTAATCACTCACGCTTGAATTCCAACAAAAATGAGGGACAAAGAGACAGAAATCACTAAAAATGCACCTAAAAGTCCGGCAAATGCGAGTGGATCCACAGGAACTCCAACACCTTCCACAGCATAGGGCAACACATTTCCTAGGTCATCAGTGTAAGGTCCAATGACTAATTGGATAAAAGAAAGTAAAGGGTTGTTATAGAAAAACTGAGGCCTTATGTACCTGCAAATATAGCAATACAAAATTATAATCAAGAAAGATTGTTGGCCATATAATTTGCTGTACGTAATACATAGAACTTATATGGCTAATATGAAAAAACAATGTCCATTGAGCATGCTTGCCATATATTTTTATTGCAATGCATATGACCAATGCTATATAACAAAATGCATTTAACAATTAACAATGCATTACATAATCATGTATTTTTTCATCATGTATCTTAGCTTCTCCTTTGAACAAAGCTGTATTGATCATAAGATTGTGGCCTTGGTAAACAATATTCACTTTTGGGTCTATTTGGATTCGTTTATTTGAACTTATGACACCCTTTGAAAGAGTTTATGGAAACAACTTATGACTTGTCTATAAACTGCTTTCACCTTATTTCCATTAGCTCTCGAAGATAGCTTATGTTATGAAAATAGTTTGACTTAATTTATCTTTTGTTATAGAAATGGATTACACAGTTGTACCAAAAAACAAAGAAATAGTTTATTCATAAGCACTTTTATGCAAAACAGCTTATAGCTTATATGAAAACAATTTGATTTGATTTTATCTTTTGTTCTAATACAATTGTAGCAACAAAAACAAAGAAATAGATATTGATAAGCACTTATATGAAAACTACTTTTAGTTTATATAAAAGTAATTTGACTTTATTTCATCTTTTGTTATAGAAATATTTTATGCATAAAGAGTACTTCAATAAGTTCTTATAGCATAATTGTTTAATTAAGTTGTTTATCCTAACCACGGTGGTTAATCAAGTTTAGTTTTTTTCCTATTCTTTTCAACTACATAAAAGAAAAAGTATTAATTAGGAAATAATAGAGCTTGAGAAGAAGGTACAATGAACAAAACTCACAATGCATTATCGCCACCATTAAAGCTTCCATCAGCCACAAATGCAGCAACAGCAAGTACTAATGAAGTCAAATATGCACTAGCAGTTCGCGCTACAGGAATATCGAAAAGAGCTTTCTTGTTCGGAAGGAGCGATTCATAATTATTCATCACACCTAAGCAACCTGTCCAATTTGATGGCACCAGAAATGAAGGGCTGAGTTTAACGCCATAACGAGCCACAGTTAACCTGGTTGCTATCTGCACAATTGAAAGAATACAATCACAGGACAATTTATACTATGATTGGTTCCACGTTGACTTATCTTTTCTCGTGTCCCTATACCGTATGACTGTGATGTTTAAGTGCCATTTTGGAAATAACATTTTCCAAATACGCACTTAAACATCAAAGACAAAGACAACTATGTAATAGAGTTGCAAGAACAAAACAGTGTAAGCATGATTATGTGTATTTTGACTCATACACATAATATTGTTTCTTATTTATTAATAACTAAAGAACCAAAACATAGGAATTTGGCAACTGCCACTATATCCCTTAAGATGATACAGTACATAAATAATATTTCGACATAAATTTGACAAGAATTTCTACCAAAGTTTGAATAGTTAACTCAGTTCAAAATATGTTTAATTACATTCAATAGATGGTTAAAGAATATAACAAGGTGTCATCACTCATCATTAACCATTCAATGAACCAAATTAACCATGTTATTGAATTGCATTAACCATCCAATTGTTGTAAAAATTTGTGTCAAAATAACACAACTCATCGAGTAAATCACAATCCTAACATCATCTGGGATAAAATTTCAGGTTTTGGTGGAAAACTTAAAACATAAGTTACCTCAGAAACTCCAAGAATAAATAAGAAGCCACCAAATAGAGGTACAATGTTAGAAAGATAATCATCAAATGTAGCATCAGGTTTAAGGAAGAAGCCACTCATCAAAGCAACTGTTCCAAAAGTAGTAACTGCTAATGCAATTGCACTTAGATAGCCCAATGGAGTGCTCAGTTTTGTTGACTCAAATTGGAGATCCATTTCTGCTTTGGGTTGCACCATACAAACCTGAATGTATACTACTTTTAGCAATGGATCTTCACAACAATTTTTTCTCTTAAAACAAAGTGAAAAAAAAAGACAATAATTACAATATATAACACACACATTGCTAAAATGACGGAAAGGCTCTCTTTATCGAGATCAAACAATTAGCTTATAGCAAATAACTAATTGTGTATATCATATAATCAAAATAGAGTTGTTTGGTAATAGTCTTTCTGTCACAAGCTTATAGCATTTTTTCATTAACTTAAAAGTATTTGAACTTATAGTTTATAGCGTATCATTTTTCTCTCAATTTTTTTTTTCATTTATCTTAATTGAAAAAGTTTAAATATAAACTAAAATTATCTTTTTATGTCATTTTATATTTATCATTTACTTTACTTCAATGGTTAATTTTACCAAGCATTTCAAATTCGTTGAGTATGGCTCATAGGTACTGACAAGGCAAATACGGCTTATGGGTTTTTTTGTTGTAGTTTGGACCGTAGTATTTAAATATGAGTTATAATATTGTAAACCCTAATTCTTTTCACTGATAATTAGAAAGAACTACTTCTATTCTGTAGTCGGATACGTAGAAATATTTGGCTGAACTTCGATACCAAACATCGTGTTTTATTGTTTGTGTTTTATCATTTTGTTCATCTTTTGTACCAAGTTGTTGTTCAAACAAAACTCAACCTACTAAGCTATCCGTTATCTGCTATCAATTAATTTATCCGCTAACCGCTATAACCTCACATGTTTTCACCTAAATTATCTATCATTTGCAACATTTTACCAAACAGAGCTTAAGATGGAATGCTAAAAACTGACCAAAGACTCAAATTCATGACAAAGTACCTGTTTGGTAATGTCATCTTTTTGTTCTTCCATGAACCATAAGACAACCTCCCTACCAGCTGCATCAGAGAGTTTCATCTCTAACTTGGGAATGACTTCATCAATTGGTTTCCTTAAATTTCCAATGAAAATGCCTCCGTCGCCAAATCTTCGAACATCCGTTGCGAAAAATGTGTCAAACCCAAAGCAACTCTTTAACTGCACAAACCAAATCAGTAGCATTCAAATTCAACTCCAACTATTACACCAATAAAGAGTGGTATACAAGCAGTTTCACGCCGAAGTTTATCTCAACCATTGATTTCAGCTCAAACAATTCAAATCACACAATCACTTTTACTGCATGAAACGATCTCAACTGTGGATATAAAATCAAATTCGTGACGTAGTTAAGTAGAGAATCTGATTCCTAGTTATTGTAGTAACAATTTACCAATTGTTTAGTTTCTGAATCATTTAGAATATCATAAATCATTACCCTACAATAGAGTAATATGATTTATTCATAAATAATTAATAAGTAGTGTTCTAAAGACTAATTAGAATCAAATTTACAAAATATTTAGAATTTACTATTTAGTCACACATATGAAGCATGAATATCGACACAAACACGAGACACAATAATGACACGTACATAACAATACTAGTAATAATTTTTTTTTAAAAATGAATTAATTAAATGTAATCAATGTGTCGGCGTTGTGTCAATATCACACTTTGACATGTGTCAGACACCGAGACACCTTTCGATCAGAAATATCGATACAACGTAGGTAACACTCCGACATATATGCAATGCGAACCACCATTGCTACAAAAATGACATGAATATGAATTAATATTTTTATAATAATCAATTAATTACCTTATTGAGATCAAGAGCCTTGAAAGTTTCCTCAGCTTTTTGAAGCCTCTCTTTTTCCCTAATCAAATTACTACGCACCAAGTTATTAAAAATACCCATAATTGAATTATTATTACTTCTTTCATTATCAAGTTCCTTTAACTTCCTATCAGTCCTCTTCTTCTCAAGCTTAATTGCAGCTTCAATTGAAGGATTCCCCATAAACTTCTTAAACTCCTCATCCGTTTTCCAATCTATTTCCTGATATTAGACATATTAGTCAGTTAGTTATACAAGTTAAGTACAATAGTTAGTTAATTAGTTACAATAGTCAGTACTAACTAACTATTGGATTTGTATAACTAACTAACTAATATGTCTAATACCTGTTCTACTTTCTCTTCATGATCATTGTTATTGTTGTTGTTGTCGTTGTTGTCGTCTTGTTTTTTTGGAGCAATAGAAACTGAAGTTGTATTGGATGATGACTCTATTTGGGTTTGGTTTTGGTCTTTGAGGGATGAAAATGATTTGAAGTAGTTGAAGGAAGTGGTTTTGAGTTTTTTGGAAGTGTAATAATGAAATGGTGAAATGAAATTGAAGTTTTTGTTATTTGTTATTGTGATTGTTTTGGAATTGGAGGTGTTGAAGGGAGAGTAAGAAAATAGTATTGGAGAAAGTGTTGCCATAGGAAATGTTATATTTTTTGAATTTTTGAGGGAATGAAAATGACGATGAATTGAATTGAATTGAATTGAGTGGAACAATGGAAGTATAGTAATTGTGGAGTGAGAAGGGTACGAAGTCTAGAAGGTTAGAGAAGTTTACGGAATCTTCAAGGCTCCAAATGTTGTCTTTTTTATTCATGCATTTTAACTCTAACAAAAATATATTATATGTAGTTTGATAAATTTTAATCTTAAAATTTGAAATCTAACTATTGAAATTGTGTAACTAAGTGGTATCAAATTCAAATCCGTCGTTTACGGTAGAGTCGCAAATTAAGTCTAAAACTTTTGAAAATAATTTTTTGAAGTTTTAGTTTATTATTTTTTTATTTTTTGTGAATCAAAGTGAGAGGATTAATGAGTACAATATCTTGTTGACTTAGAATTTTTTTTTTTAAAATTTTTGAAATTTATTTTCTCAGAAAAATATAGAAAAAAATGTAAAATATTTTTGTCGAAAAATGTTTTAAATCAATCTTTTCTGATAAAATTTTGTGAAAAAATTCATAAAAAAGAATT
>JBBPBP010009779.1:73140294-73162858 GCA_037974735.1 Cicer chorassanicum
AAAAAACACCCCCAGTGGGAGGTCGCATCCCGGGCCAGCGACCTCCCACTGGGCCCAAAAAAATCACCACTTCAGCTGGTCGCACCCCCCCCTGAGACCTCCTGTTCAGCCCAAAAAGTAGGGCAGATTCAGAATTTTTTTTCAAACTGTGGCAATTTGGGTAAAGCAGAAAAAAAAAAGGGATATTTACAGAAAAAATTCAAGTATTTGCCTTGCTGATAATAACATACACACTTTTTTTGTAAATAATGTTTTTTCGCATAAAAAGTTAGGTGGTTTGTTTTCTCTTCACCGATATTTTCAAAAGTCTTTTATTGGTATCTACTATGACGAATTCGAATATGTAAAATATATGTTTGCATTGATCAATCTAAACGTATTTTTTAAACTTTTGAAAATATTTAGAGGAGAGAAGAAACAAAAAAATATTAATATATGTCTTATCTTATATCCTAGTTCATTCAATTATTTCTTGTTTACTAAATATGTTTATCTTGTCTTATATTTGAGTTATTTCATTGTTCTTAAGTCATAGCTTAACTAATAAATGTCTATACTGTTAGGTTATACCATGTTTTCTCTCACTCTCAAACATTTATATTATTGAATATCTTTACCACTTATTAATATTAAAAGTAAACTTTATTAAAAATGTTTATTGTTGTTTTTGAGTTTCGAAAAACTGTATCAAAATAAATAAATGACACCGAAAATACAACTGAGTTGAGTCGCAGAATAGGTCACTCTCTTTAAGACGTTTCGAAGTATTGTCTAAATTGTGCAAGACAGACTATCAACCACAAAGTCTTTGGGACGAAACAACCCAAAAAAACTGTATCAGAGTTCTATTGCACGGTAGAAAAACCGTTCTAGAATTGCACCCTCAATATGACAGTTAATGGTTGTCACTCGTAATATGGTACTATGATCACTCAAAAGAAAGGAAAGAAGATGAAGCAGAAAGGGAGAAACAAAGAAAAGTATCACATTCGGGGCAAAGAAAAGTCTCACTCGAAAGTCTCACTAGTAGGTTTTGACCGGGGCAAAAATTGATATGCGAATCCACAGAAAACTGTAATGCGAAAAATGCTAGGTTTTGACCAGACACTTAGTTTTTTTTAAAAAATAATTTTTTTTATTCAAAAATTCGGATACTAAGAAATAATACACTCCTTAGCCCAAGCCCAAGGGCAGGCCCGACCCGATCAGGTCAAGCCGAGTTGGACGACGGCCCGCACGTGGTGGTCTATTTGCGTGCTTTTCACCCCTTAGGTACCCCTTATGGTCACACCCTAATTGGCATACCTCCACCTTATAAACACTACTAGTGAATGTCATCCCTCCTATGTTAGACTTCCTTATTTTTTTCAATTCACCAACTAGCTCTTATTATTCTCATCATCATTTCCAACATTTATTCTATCAAATCTCCAAAAGAGACACTTACAAAAAAGAATTTTCCTTCTTTTTTTTTGTCAAAAATAAAATGCAAGAGCATTACATGATTAACTTGACATCCAACTATGTTGCCACCCCAAGTTAATCATATATCATTTGCAGCCTAAACTATTATTAAAAATAAAATAAAATACAAATTTCTCAGGGGACTATATCAAAACCCAAAAAAACAATCCTAGTGGATACAAACTATTTCCTTGTTAAAAATCTTATTAAAAAAATCCATTGGGATAAAACCATGGTGAAGGAAAAAAAAGACTGCAATAAACATCTACAAAAATTAGTATAATCTATATCTAGGAAAAGCAATTACGTTTCTATTGAAAACATTTGAAATATTAGAAGTAAAAGTGTTCCATCAATTAGTGTTAACAATATGAAGTCCCAAAATTAGCAATTTTGTCACCACATTGATTACCCTCTCTAAATATATGAGAGATAATAAATTTCATTCTTTTAATCATCACAAGACAATTAAACAATCTATTTCTAATAGACCAATGAACAAAACTATGATTCTTGAAAGTCAAAATTTCCAATTGAGAGTCAAATTCAATCCATAGAAAGTGTTACTCATTCTTGTATGTTGTTTCAATAGTAACCATAATCGTTGTAAACTCAGTATGCAAAACAATTGTAATTCCCAAATTTACAACAACCCTAAGGAAGCAGCGAAATTGTCACTAAATATACCTTCATAAGCAACAGGACCAGAACAACTAGAAGCAGCTCCATCAATATTACATTTAATCCAATAATCTTTGTGAGGATGTCAAATCACTTTCTTGATGATATGAGGCTTATAAGGATGATTTTTAACCTGAAAAATGACTTATAATTTGAAATCTCCATATAGAATTGGGGATTGTGCTAGAAGTGTGGTTGCCAAATAAAGATATATTGGCAACAATTTTGTCCATGGCAATATGAAAATGAAGGCTCTTGCCATCAAAGCGGACTTGATTATTGCAATACCAAATAATGTCAATAATAAAGATGATTCTGACCAAAATAACATCTCTGCATTGATGAGAGCATCCTTTGTCACAAATGATAAGAAGTTATTGAACCGAACTAATATCAATTTGAAATAAAGCTTAGCCAAAACCAAATCCTTATAGCAAATGGACGAGATAGAAAAAGATGAGTGTTGGTCTCCGCTACACTGTGACAAAGCTCACATCTTGAAACAATTTGACAACCACGAGATATTAAATTATCATTAATAGGCATCTTGTGATGTAGTTGTCTTCAAAACCTAAGAGATTTGGAAGGAGGAATGCTATTATGTCAAATGAATTCTCCCTAAGGAATTTACTAGTCTAGAGGTTTGATGAATAAATAAGCATCTTTAAAGCTTAAAACACCAATATTGTTCAGTCTCCGAACAAGATGATCATCATAATCAAAATTAGAAATAGTAACATTGGCCGGCAAGGCAACCAACTCTGGGTAATTATCTAAGATGACAAAAGGAATTTTCCAATGATGATCTTGAATGAAACAATTGACAATGGCATGAAGATGAGATTGCATGTCCTCATCAATGCTGAATATTGAAACCAAAGAATCCTCCAACCAAGTGTCAACCCATAAGTTAATATTATCACTCTTACTAAGTTGTCATTTGCTATTCTCACAAATAGTAGGTAACTTGACTTTAAGTGCAGTACAAATTGATGTATCAATGTGATATTTAATATGTTCATGTCTTCTAAAGACCCGACCTCGAAGAGGAATAGTCCAATGTTGATTATAAGTAATTAAGTCCAAGAAAAATTTTATAATAGCAATATTATTAATGTCTCTCAAATATCTAATACCAAGACCCCTTCATTAAGAGGATGACAAATTTTATAAAATAAAAGTAAAAACAAAAAACTTTTCTAAATTCATTGATGAAAACAAGAGGGAGTCCCCTTCGTTATTGTTTCTTTCACGTGTATGTCTTATGGTTTAAAATTGTTGTTGTTGTTGTTATTGTTGAGGTTCCAATTAAGTTGAGGTTCCAATTTCCCATGAATGATGTCATGTAGCATTGCTCATTAAATAAAAACAAGTTAAAAAAATTTGTTATCTAGAAACGCAAAGGGTGCTGTGATTCGTTACTTGTAATGGAAAGAATGAATATAAATAAGTTGACTATTTTTCAGTTTGGTACTAAATTTTGAATAAAACAATACTCATATTAATTTTCTTGAAAAATAAAATAGGGATATTGATTACAATTTAAAACTAAAATCAGCATTTTGGACCATATACTATATAATTTCAAAATTTTGACACTGTCCATAGAACGGTTATTTTGGGATGCATAAGGAAGGAAGTCCACAAAACCTTGTCATGCAGATCTGAAGCGAAAAAAAAAATAAAAAAAATTAAAAAATAATATTTCTTATAATTTACCTCCTATGCTTCATTTCATTTTGATGCCCTTTTGCATACAAGTGCAAATTGATTCTATCTGCCTCCCTCCACTCTTCAAATCTGCAGTGACAGGTAAAATATCTTGTGCCCAATCTTATGATATTAAATTTTCAAAAAATTCTAATGCTCCAATTTTATGAATTATCATCTTGTTATTTCATTTCTGATGTTTGTAATTTACAGATCTAGTTTTAATTTAATTACATCTGCAGTTTGCTTGATCTTGTTATTTCATGAATTTTATTTCGTTGTAGTCACGCATTATAAATGAGCATGCTATCGTATGAATTTCCATGGATTATATTTATATTATAATATCTTGATTCATAATTATTTTTCAATTTTTGTTTGGCTGATTAGGAAGATATATAATACATAATTCACTATCAGTATGAGTATAATGATATCAAATTTGTTGAGGATGAACATTGGGGAAGGGGAAATTATTATTAATTATAGATTAACTGATCATTTTAATTACAACTGTTCTAGATAAAATTTGAACTATGTGATTTGAGATTTCGATGTGAATCTGTTGTATTTGTTATGTATGATAAAAGGTGACCAAAGAAGAAAAAAGTGGGGTGCAATTAGAAAAGAGGTAAGTGAGAATGGATGAGTTTCCAGAGAGAGCAGAATTGAGGAGAATGCAGAGGGAACAAGAGAGGGAGAGAAGGCGCATACGCGACCGACAGAGGAGACAAGCAATGACACAAGAACAGAGGGAAAGACACCTTGCGCGTCGCCGCAGAAACTACCAGCTTCGGAGACAAAGCTTCGGATATTTTATAATTTAATAATATAAAATAACTTTCTTTACTTTATATTTTTATTAGAAATGGTTAAATATATTTTTAGTATATGTGATGAGTGATGTTAGATGATACTACAAATCATCATTTTTGTTTTTGTTTTCTCTCCTACAAATCATCATTTTTCTATAAAATTTTAACTTTTCCAATTTAGTCTTGTAAAATATAAGTATTTTTTTTTAGTTTCTACAAAATTATCATGCATGCAATGCAATTTTAGTCTATGTGGTTAAATTATCATATATTTTTGAATGATTTTTTCCAAGCAGGTTAACAACATTATAAAAAATATTCCACAAAAAATGAACTTAAAATTCAATTGTTAGACATTTTTTGTCACTTTTATCGTTAGTTTTTTACATTTAAAAAATTTATACTTAATTTATTCTAAGTTAAAAAATTATAAATTTTTATGGATCAATATTTTATAATGTTCTAAACATGCTAGTGAAAAATTATTCTAAATTTTTTAATTTAAAGGACAATTAAATATATTTCATTTCAATACGGACTAAAACTATTTGTTGGATAATTTTGTTGGTACTAAAAATTGTATTTTTATTTTACATAAACTAAAATTAAAATGTTGAAATTTTATATATAGAGACTAAAAATATATTTAACCTTATTAAAAATAATTTATATACATAAATATTTATATGACAAACATTCATGATTTAAGTATTTTATTAAACTGTTTATGCATTAAATATATAAATTCTGAATTTTTTGAAGTTCTTTCATTTTGGAAAAATCCAATAAGAGAGAATTTGGAGCCACATTTGTTGGATGCTGTTAAGACAAAAACACAAATGAAATATACCGAAATGCATAAACTTCAAGAATTTTGAAATTTAGATAATCTAAATACCATTTTTCCTATTAGCATATGCTACTCTTTTTTTATTCTTGATTCATGCTGCTTTCAGCTTATAAAATTTCAATGTATCCTCTTAATTAATAATAATAATAATAATAATAATAATAATAATAATAATAATAATAATAATAATAATAATAATAATAATAATAATGTTCTCAAAGAATTTATTGTTAAAATTCATTTTCTTTAGACTAACGCACATATTACATGCTTAAGCCGATAATTATATCTAGGATTTGATATTTAATCGATGCGTATAAAAAAACATCAACGAAAACAAATAAACTCTTCGGGTACATTGTAGTGCACCTTGTTTCATATGTCTATACATGAGATAAAATAATATAATTTTTATTATGATACATTTATTTTATATATATATATATATATATATATATATATATATATAAATGTTTATGAATTAAAATATTATAATAAAGGAGATGTGAGAGAAAAGAGAAAAGAAAGTAGAGAGAGATAAAAGGGAGAGATAGGAGAGAGAGGATAGGTGGAGAGAAGCATGAAAGAGAATAATATAGATATGAGAGAGTAGATAGAGAGATAAATTAAAAGGGAGAGAGTAGAGGGAGATAAGAAGGAGATAGAGACACTAGAGAGTAGAGAAATAAGAGAGAGAAGATGTGAAAGAGTAGAAAAAGATAAGAGGGAGAGAGAAACATGAAAGAGTATAGAGAGAGAGATATGAGAGAATAGATAAAAATAGAGCGAAAGCGAGACATGAAAAAAATAGAAACGATTGGTCCTTTATGTTTTTAAATGATTTCAGTGTTACCCTTTAAATGGGGTTTCGTTAAGAAAAAGTTAAAAAATCGCTCATCTAAGTCATTATATATGTTTATCAAACCTCTAGGAACGATTGTCACTGATCTGAAGTGATGTATATGGAGTATAAATACCTCATAGCTTCAGTTTTAACGAATCAATCATACTACCAAACTTAGATTAAACTTTGAATATTTTTCTGAAATATTTTCAAAACATAAAGGGTAACTTTTTCTGAACACGGAGGAGAGATTTTTTTAACTTTTTCTTAACGAAACCCCACTTAAAGGATAACGCTGAAAATATTTAAAAACATAAAGGATCAAATCGGGAAAAAAAAGATAAAGGACTAAATCGTTAACTGAAATTAAGTTAAGGGACCACGCGTGATATTTAGCCTTATAAATATATGAAGAAGATACATTGAAATTTTATATGCTGATTCAGGAAAAGAAAATAGAATGTTAAAAAAATGTTTAGAAGCTCAATAAATGGAGAGTACAATGATGGGAAATTTCTAAAATAATTAAAACATTATCTCAAAAGATTGAAACATAAATTGAAGGATAAAGTAATCTTTAACTATTTTTTTTTATAAGCAAATATTAATATAAGGTATGCTATATTAGTACTTAGGTTTTGAACTTTAAACCTCTATTTCAAACTCTTTCAGATGTCTCAACTCAATCACTTGAGTTGTGTTTCGCAGACTAAAAAACTATTAGTTTGATATTAATTTGATATGTTAAATATATTGGTTTGATGTTTTAAACTATTATTTGGGTTTGATATTGTTATTATTACTACAACTTGCAAGAGAGCGTGTAAGGGATATGATGCAGGGGAAAATAGAAAGAAGGAGCAATGCTGATACTTCATGGGGTTTGTAAGTTTGTCTTATCTTTATTTCCTTATCTATATGCTATTGAGCTTGTGAAAACTTTGCCATACAAAGAACTTGTCAATAATTCCTAAAGATATTTCTTCATAAAGCTTGAACTATAATTGGCTAACAAGCTTTACATGCATGTATTAAGATTATTTTGATAGAAGTCAAGAAACAATTAGAACATTTGGTTTGTTTGGAGGGGGTATTGATGCAATATTTATGAATGAGTAAATATGTAATTTGATTCTTGACACAATGTCACATGTGTTGTTTTATGTTTTGAGAGTTTTGTTTTTACATGTTAGTTCTTGAAGGAAAAGTTGACCACTTTTGTATGGTAAATTGTTAGTAATTACTGGTAAATTAATAGTTTAGGAGATTTTTCGAGAGTTTAATTTTGTATCTATTTCAATTTAGTTAACAACCCTATTATCCAAGGTTTTAACTCTTTAAAAGATATAATTCTTTAGTTCTAAAATTTGGAAAATAGAAAAAGCAAATATAAAAGTGGTTGATTAAAATGCAATAGGCATATATTAGACTTGAGTTGAGGAATATTTTTTTTTTTACTATATTGAGTCGATGATCAGGTGGCTAAGATTTGTTTGTTACATCTTTTAAAAAAATAAAAGTGATTTTTTTATTTAATAACTTAGATATTATTATTTTTAAATATTTAAATAATTTAATAAATGTTGTGTTTGTTGCAGGTAAAGAATTTTATTTTTTGAAAAAAATCAACTATAGAAAATAAATTTTTTAAAAGTTACTAAAAATAGTTTTTTATTTGAAACATATTTTGAATTATTTAAAATTATAATTTTCAAAAAATATAATAATAAGCATATAAAAATTGTTAAAAGTAATTTTTTTAAAAAATAATTATTTAAAAAGAAATTGTAACAAACAACTAAAACTCTACGGGGCCCGTTTGATGCACCGAATAAGATAGACACATGATAGGATAAGTAGCAGGATAGAGACATGACAGGATATGGGTAGGATAAAGAGTTATCATGTCATGTGTTTGACGTGCACATGATAACAAACTTGATAAAATTAGTTTATTCAGTGTTTGATACACAACAGATAACAAGATGATATGATTTATATTTTGATAAAATGACAAATTTGTCCTTATAATCTATTTAATTTTTTTTTCTTTTAAAATAACATTCATATAATTTTTTATAAATAAACAAAAATGCTAAAAAATGTAAATAATTTATGAAGTAATTTTATATACTTGAAAAAATTGTGAATTCTCTATCTATATCACAATTGAAGAATGACTTAGAGTTTGTTTGATTCAAATCCCAAAAACTCTATTTTAGTATTTTAAAATTTAAAACCTAAACAATTTGTTTGGATTACTTGTTTTTAAAAACTATTTTGTAAAACTATTTTTAATATTATACTTTTTAAAACTAAAAAAAGCAAAACAGATAAATTGTGTTTTACTTTTTATTTTTCAGTTTTTTTAATTCTCTAGTCAAAGACTGTTTTAAAAAATTAAAGTTAGCAAACAAATTTTTTTAAATTTTCTTTTTAAAAACAATTTTTTAAAATTTATTTATAAAATAGTTTTCAAAAACTAAAAAGTAAAACACAATAAAACAAGTTCTTCCTATCATAACATTATAAAATAATTATTATTTTTCATCAATTTTTTTTATATTGTTATAGAATAAAATAAATAAGAAAACAATCAAAAACATAAAAAAAAAAATCAATCTAAATTCACCAACCAAAAACTATGGCAAATATAAAAAAAATGAAAGAGTGCCAAAAAAAACAAAAAATGAAAGAGTTCTACATGCCAGACTTGAACACGAATTGTTGAGATTAGAGGAAGAGAGAAACGCGAACAATGATATCTAGTTGATATTGGTTTATTTTAACCACATCAAATTATTGAGATTAGAGGAAGAGAGAAAAGCGAACAATCATATCCCGTTGATATTTGATTATTTTAACCACCTCAAATTAAGGATAACAAAATGCGGCTGCAACCTAACCTGAGGACGAATATCATACGTGTATCATATCTTGTCTCGTTATCATGTCTATCAAACGGGCAACATGTTTGTAAGTACAGAAATAACCAAATGATCATGTTATTATATCTACATAAGTTAGTACTCCCATGTCATGTCTATAATTTATTTGTCATGTGATTCTTTGAAGAAGGGATTAAATACTTAAATAGGATTGTTGCACTGCCATGTCCTCTTCCTCAGGAGGTATGACCCAGTTGATATCGTTGACTTTGTTTGACTTATCATTTATTATAGTTTTTTCACAATAAAGAAATATAATTCGTTTTTCTTTTAAAAAAAATTATTGAAGTCTTTTCTTTTCTATACATTTGAAGTCTAAAATTCGATTCAATTCGACTCCTTTTTTTAAATTAGGTTAATGGATTAGGTTAAAATAACTCAATTGTCTTCAAACTATTTTTTTACATTCTAACTCATAGTAAAATATGAGGTGACTCACTAGACACACTAGACCCACCTAGTTTGACGGTTCTAGATAGTTGTATGGTGCATCAACTAAAGAGATGATTAGATTTAGAGGGAATATTTATTTTTCTATATCTATTAGTTTTATAGTTGTTATATTGTGAGGTTATTGTATAGGATCCAAGTTCGTAAATTTTACCGAACAATAAAATTTGTCTGACAATAGTTATTTGACACTTCTCCAATAATTGGTATGGTGAAATAAATTTTTATTTTATATAAAATTTCATTATTTTATTTATAGTTCTTAAAGAAATTTTCGTCAATTTTAATTTTTTTTATTTTTTATTCTTTTCCTCCTAATTTTAAATCTACTTTTGTGTATTCTTTGAACTTTTAAATCATTTGTTTTTGCAATAATCTTTAGGGACAACTTCTAGACTTTCAAATACTAAAATAATGTTTTACCTAAAATATTGACAAAAATAATTTAAAATAATAATAAATTTAATTATTTTAAAATGATTCAATTATTATAATCCATTTAATTATAAGAAAAATTAGTAATTATGGTTGAAAGTGTTAGTTGTAGTAATTATAGTAATGGTGATCAGGAAGGTGAGTATCGTAATGATGATTAACTATCGAATGTGACTACAACGGTCAAAAGAGGCAGTCGAAAATGAGAGGTAGTTGAAAATGAAAAATGGTGATCAGAGTGATGGATAGAAGATGGTGGTCGAAGATTAGTGATTGGTGGTAGCAATGGTAAAGAATGGTGGTGTGGACTAGGTGGATAGTTGATTGATCGTTGATTACGATAAAGGATTGTAATAATAGTCAATTACTATTGAAATTATATTTAAGTTAATTAGCGATGACATATTAATTTCAAAGTGAAATTAAAAAACATAAATCTAATTTAATTAAAAATTAACACCTTTCCATTTTAGTCAGATAAATTTTCGTTTGGAAAGTCGAAACAAAGAAAATCCTCGTTAAATAATTTTCACCGTTCTTTTATTCTCCTTCGGTTAATTTTTTTTCCAGCGTCAACTACGCGCTGGCAAGCACGTGGCACCGCCCCAAAAATATAATCTCCATTCCTTCTCCTTAATTTATTTACACATTACACATTGAATTGGAGCATATATAAATACAAATTCTCCTCAATATTCTTCACTTGTCCTCTCAACTCCACCATCAGAAACCTAACCCTCACGAAAAACACACTTTCTCATTTTCTTATTATTTTACATAAAAAATCAAATTCATATTAAACCTTCTTTGTTCTTCGTTTTCTCTAAACCCTAACCCTAATTGAACTGAAATTTAATTGAATTTGAAATTGATTATAGAATATAGATCGAGGAAGGAAAAACGAAGAGGGGGAAATTGGATCGAAATTTGTAGTCAGCATCGAACGAACGATGTCTGCTGCTGTGTGCGGAAGTAAGAGATCTTTCTTTGAAGAACTTCCTCCTTCTCCGCCACTTTCAAAGAGGATTCGTTGTTCCTCTTCTAATTCTCCGATTCGTTTTCCGACTCCTTCTCTCTTCGATCAGCTTCGTAATCTCTTCCCTCACATGGACCATTTGGTATACTTCCATTCCTTTTTTATTTTTCATTTCGCTTTATTTATTTAGAGTAAAACGTTAAATTAATTTAATTTATTTTATTTTGTTTTATCTTATATAACTTTAGGTGGTGCTACCGGGTGTTTAGTTCAATGATTGGATTTGTTTATTTCTTATTTGAATTGGGGCTTTTGCTAATGAAGGATGATGGTGATTTGAATTGAGCAACTGATTATTTAATATTTACCGTCGTTTCAGTGTTGAAGTGGTTTGATGGATAATTTTTTTTTTTTTTTTTTTTTTTTTTTTTTTTTTTTTTTTTTTAATATAAGGGTTTGTTTAATAATGAAGATATGTTAAGCAATTGATTATTTGATATTTGTAATTTTGTAGTTTTATCTATCTGTGTTGAATTGAGTAATTGATTGTTTGATATTTACTGTTGTATGTATGTATCTATGTTGAATTGAGCAACTGATTATTTGATATTTACCATTGTATTTGTTGACGTTGAAGATGAGAAATTGTTGTTTTTTTGTAAGGGTTTGTTTGTTTCAAATGAAGGGAAGGGTGTGAGAGATATTTTAATGGAGTGGAGAGAAGGATTCAAATTGAATGAGATATTGAGTTTGGTTTGGTGGAGTGAAAATAACCCTACTCGTTATATGAGAGGACGAGATGGAGCAATTTGAGCGAAAATGCTAATCTATTGTATAATTTTATGTAAGAACATTTTAGCCTTGTATTGATATTTTATTTTTCAGGTTCTTGAGAGAGCTTTGCAATTATGTGACAATGATCTAGATGCTGCCATCAAGAGCCTGAATGAGCTTTGCTTGGGAACTGCAGGTGGGAATTTTGGAACTGCCGAAGAATCACAGATTGAAGTTAATGTGGATACAGGTATTGTTGGCATTGGCAAGTAAATGTTTGGTGATTTAAGGTTGCCTTTGGTTTGACCACTTGGTGATTTTCATTTTGTTTCATATTTTGGGGAACATGGATATCGGGTTTTGAAATGTTGGAAACAATAAAAAGTCATTTGCATTGCTTTCATTCTTTACCCAGTTGCATGTTTTCAATTCTAGTGACATTTTACTTTTATTTTTCGTTTCTGTCATCTTCTCACTGACCTCTCTCTCTATGCTGTTTCAGACTTTCAGTCGTGACAGTGTCTCTCCCTCTCTCTCATATGCACATTGCACATACACTCTTCTTCGCTCACATTTTTTACTTTTCAATTGTTCTGTGTCAATTTTTGTCTCTTGAGCACATTACTAGTGAATTACTCTTTGGTGACTTGGACAAGGGATTTGAAGGATAGGTAGTTGAGTTGAATAAATTAACAAGTATTGACTAACAACATCGAAATCAAATGAGATATTGACTTGTCTTTGAGAAACTGTACAGGTAAATTGCAAGATGATGGGAATGCTTCTGCTTCTGAGAATCATACTACTTTGAACAACCTTCCTGCAGATGGAGCAGAATGGATTGAATTTTTTGTTCGAGAAATGATGGTTGCTACCAGTGTTGACGATGCTAGAGCCCGTGCTGCTAGAATGCTGGAGGTTCTAGAGAAATCAATCAGTGAACGGGCAAGGGCTGAGGCAACAGATGCTCTTCAGAAGGTATTTATGGTATAATCATTTAAGAATCATGTAAAACTATGTTGTCTTGCAGGTCACAAGTGAATCTCCTTTATGAGGAGCAAGAATTATTGAACAATCTTTGTTTTGAGATTCATTTGTTTGAAGAAGAGTGTACTATTGAGTTTTGACTTAAGATGAGGTGGCTAAACCGTAATGTGTTTTCCAATATCTTCCCTATTTTTTCAACCAATATCTTCACTTTGTTGTTGTGTGTAATGAGGGTGGAATCAACTTTCTTAGGCAATCTATTCTATGGATCTTCTTTCAATATTTTCTTTGGCATTCTCTTGGCACTATATTTTCAGAACCATCTTTGTTGGTAGCTTTTCAGGAATTGTTTTTGTTATCATTTGAATGGTTCTGGAGTAACTTCATTGTATTTTTTCCTTGTTTTTCTTGGTTGAGCTTGTATCTTGATTGGCACAAGATGTTTTCATTTTCAGGAAAATTTGATGCTGAAGGAGCAGATCGAAGTGCTGATTAAGGAGAAAAATTCTTTCAAAAATGCATTTAGGATCCAGCATGAACGTTTTTCTGATTATGAGAATAAGAATCAAGAATTGCAGAATTTGAAGCAGTTGGTGTCTCAATACCAGGAGCAGATCAGAACTCTTGAGGTCTGATTCAACTTTATCCGTGTTTTGTTCACTATCAAGCATTTCATCCTTAGTTAGAGGATTTAATATTTCTCATAATTCAGTGTTAAATATTTTTAAAGATAGGATTATATTTTGACACTCTTTTTAAAATGCGATAGAAGGGAAAGAAGTGATGTGACTGCTTCTGTTTTAGAAACTACTTCTACTTCACGATGATAATTTCGGAGATTCATGATCGTTTTCCTGAATATGAAGCACATTTTGATAACATACCGGTAGCTGAAAATGCATTGATGTCATGTATTTCTCTGCCTTTGGGGTGAGGAGTTAGTTTAGTAAGCTGCAGAGTACAATGTGTAGGTTTAAAAGTGACTGTTGGAAGTTTCCATTTGCTGGTGTTCTCTGAATCTTCTTCCTTTTGTTGGACACCCAATTCTGCTTTCGTTGAAAACGGGGAAGAGGCAAATGCTCAATTACTATTGCATTATAAGAAATTAGTTTTACACATGTGAAATAAATTTGGTTTCTTGATTTTTATTCAGACAAACAAATTAGTAAAGTGGTGGATGAAAAATCTAAACTTAAACAACTTCCAGGGTGCTCTTGTAAATTAAGTATTGATTTCATACATGCTGATGAGTTCTGTATGTTTTATCGACAGGTGAATAACTATGCTTTGGCAATGCATTTGAAGCAGGCTCAACAGAGCAACGCATTTTCAGGGCATTTCCCACCAGATATCTTCTAACTAAATCAATGTGTAGAAATGTCATAATAAAAAGATGACAAATAGTCGCATCAAGTTAATTATGTTCTCTCTGTTTTTAATCCCGAAAAGGCCAAGTGTTGTTATAGTTTGCGGAGCTTCTGTTGCAAGCATGGTTCCTGTTTCTATAGTTCAAGAGTGATTCTATTTCTATCCTATCTTCCCGATATAGAACTTGACAGATTCTTCTTATCCATAAATCATTCCCATATTCTGCCTATTTTAGGCTTTTATTTGTTGTCATTACTGAGTATAAACAATGTTAAATATCAGTTTGATATTATCACTGTTGACTATTGGAAGTTTGATATGAGCAGAGTTTAAATTTGCCGTGATATGGAGCTCATTTGTTACAGTTCTTTTCATGAAAAAGAATCACTTTTTGAAGTAAAAAAAATCGATTGTTAGAGTTTGTGTTGAAATTTTTTATTAGGTGTGTAAAATCTGACCCGGTGTATTAACCTGTTTCGATCTGTATGGTTTGGGTCAGGTTTGATCCTAATTCGAAAAGGAAAAAAATAGACATAAATATAGGATAAGATAGGGACCAAATTGAACTTGGAACTGGTTCGAGTTGATCTTCGGGTCTTGTCCCAAAAGTTGTAAAGGGTATGGGGTGTTATTTTTTATACATTAGTTTTTATATTCAATGTCATTATCAATTTTTAATGAAATTTTAAAATATTATTTTTAATTATACTGTTTAGTTTTCTAATAATTTATGTATTATTATTTGATGATTTATCTTATAATAAAATCGATCTTTTATTTATATTGTCTCGTCTTAGAATTTGTATTTTATTAGGTTCATTGGGTTAAGGTCAGTTTGGGTCTATAAAAAACTTTAATGTTAGGGTCGAGAAAGGGTCACAGTAGATAATATATATAGATATGCATCCAAAAACAAACAATAAATTAAATTTTTGAATAAGTTTATTCAAATAATTAATATTCAAAATTTTATTTATGAACGATTATAAATTTGGTTTAAATTTTTGTTGATTAATTATGTTAAGACACTCATCACACTTTTCTTTCTTAAGTAGGAGGTGACAATTCTTCATGACAAGGATTCGTGTGAGGATTGCAGTGCATATGTTTTAATGTAGCCATCATTTTTACCATCCACGTTCTTAATATAGCAAGGAGGAAATGTAATTGTTTGGTAAGCTTGTATAACTTTAAAATGTAATATTTTTAAACTATAGCACAAAATAAAGTCATTGTGGCTTATTCATAAAACATGACTTTGTGTATTAATTTAGGGTAATAAAAAAGCAAAAGGAATCAATTCTCTTGGTTGAAAATAAAGGACAACAAGACTTCTAAAAAATGATATAACAGAAACTATTTATCCAAGTGCTTAGCAACAAATCTTAATAAAAAACATAAAATTAATTAAATGAAGATGTTGATCCATAAAATATTGCAAATGTCTTGTTCAACTCTTACACTTGTTTCATTATAAATTAGCTTTTAAATGTAAGACGAAAAAAACAAAGCTTTTAAATGTTATTTATTTAATACTCACATAACTTAATTATAGAATTTTGGGATGTTACTTTACTAACTCTTGAATAAATTTCGTCTTTGAAATTTAAGGTTCTTAGAAGAGATGATGATACAATTGTCTCATATCTTCCTCTTGTTCCCAAATGATGTCACATGTAACTTCGTCGCATACAACCCTAACCAACAACATTTTCTTTCTGGGTTATTTGTTTACTAATTTTTCATAGGAAAGACTTCATATTCCATGTTGATTTGATGAGAATAGGAGAACAAAACAACTTCAAAATCATTTTAAATACCTCTATTCTCCTTGAACCAAACACAACCATTAAAAGTCTCTCATCTCCCTCTCTCTTTTGGGATCGGATCGACTTATTTTACCAACTTAATTTCATTATTATTCATGTAAATATCAATTGTAGGATGAATCTGATTAACATTTTACAATTTGAGTATGATTTTGTAAATTTGTTAATGTAAGACAACATGAGATCCATTTACGAAAGTTCTTTTCTGCCAATAAAATTCCAAATATGTCCCTATTTACATAAAACTCACCTACATATCACATGTTAATTAATTAACAACGTGACATCTTATAATCGCTAAACGCGGTTACACAAAGTTTGGTACACAGTCCATCTTAGTTAATCTTGTTTTCGCTATTGATCAAATTGCTTGGAAGACATAAAATGATCAAATGGCATGGGTACAACAAGTAAGAATGATCGAAATAGAATAATGATTACAAGGTTTACATAGATACACGATTATCTAATATATTGCCTCGAACTCACGATGCATTAACATAAATTATTGAGAGTTTGTCGATCGAAAAATGAAAATGTTTGATGGAATGTGTTTTCGTGAACAAATCAATTAGGAGGAAGCAACAAATGGTAAGGTAATAGTTCGATGTTGAAGATGATGACGAGTGAGGTGACAATCAATCTCAATGTATTTTGTGTGTTCATGGAAAACCGATTTAGAACCAATTTGAATAGCAGTCTTGTTATCGCAGTGCATAAGAGTCGATCTAGAAAGATGATTGCCTATATTAGAAAGTAACCAATACAAACTTTTGGAACATAGAGATATGTTAGTATGTGAATTTAAAAATTGTGAAAGTCTCACATTGGAAAACTCTCATATATTGAGTAGTTTTTAACTCTATAAATACTAAAGTCCCACATTGAATATTTAACATATGTGTGTTTGCTTCCATCACTATATAAAGAGTGTCAAACTCTTGTAAAAAACACATCAAAGTTGGATGCATTTCTCCCTTTTCTACTCGATGCACTTTAGAACGGTTTTGGTGTCGTAGTCCTTTTGATTCATGAGTGGTCATGTAGAACTCTAACCTAGAACGGTTTTCTACGGTGCAATTTTGGGAAATGTTTTAAAGAGAGCGATCTAGTCTGTGACTCAACCCAATAATATCTTTGGTGGCTGAAATTTATTTTGATTTCAATAAATTTAGTCCGCGACTCAACCCAATAATATCTCTGGTGGTTGAAATTTATTTTGATTTCAATAAACTGTTTCAGTTTAAGACAAACAGAAAAGGATAAGAAAGCTGAAGAATTAACCCAAGCAAACATAAAAGGACAAGAAAGCTGAAGAATTAACCAATGAGAAGATAATGATAAAAATTATATTCTTAATGGACTTGTTGTTGATTTATATGACTACTACAGTTCCAACAATACTGCTAGAGATGTTTGAGATGCTCTAAATAAGAAATATGATACTGAGAAAGTCGAGGCTAAAATGAATGTTGTGAGTCACTACCTCAAGTATCATAATATCATATGACTGACAATAGATCCGTGGAGGCTCACTCCCTTGAAATTCAGAAGATAGCTCGTGAGATCATCTATAAAGGTATGACTTTATATGAACAATTTTAAATTGTTGTTATTATTGACAAATTGTCTCTGCTTGGAAGGATTTCAAAAATTCTCTTAGGCATAAAACAAAATAATTATCTCTAGAAAGTCTAATAACCCACCTCCAGAGATAAAAAAATTGTTTCAAATTTTCTTCTGAATAAGGAAGGGTTGCTCAGTCTATAAGGGCTGATTTGTACACTATGTCTAAATATGACATTTTTGTTGCCAAAGGATACACCATTGATGGCATGTTTAAATTAAATTAAGAAAAAATCTTCTTCTTTTTACATGTTGTGTGATTTTAATATTTGGAAGTTAGATCTTATCATGTGAAAAGACGTGTGATTTCAAACTTACGTAACCTAGGTTTAATTCTAAAATTATCTTTAAATGATTTTGAAAAATATGATTTTTATAGTCAAGCTAAAATAAAAAGAGTTCACATAAATCAGTAATTAGAGAATCTGAGTCTTTAGATTTAATACGCTCTAATATATGTGAACTTGATGAGACTTTAACTAGAAATGGAAAACGTTATTTTATCACTTTTATTAACGATTGTTCTGACTATACTTTTGTATATCTAATGAAAAATAAAAGTGAAACTCTTGACATGTTTAGGATCTTTGCAACTGAAATCGAAAATCAATTTAGTAGAAAGATTAAGAGGTTTCGTAGTGATAGAAGAACCGTGTATGAGTTTTATAAATTGCAAGGAATTATACATGAAACTACTGCACCGTATTCGCATGAAATGAATGGAGAAGCTGAAAGAAAGAATAAAACTCTTATTGAACTAGTTGTTGCTATTATACTTAACTCTGGTGATGCATCTCATTGGTGGGGGAAAATTATATTGATTGTTTTCTATGTTTTGAATAGAGTTCCTTAATCTAGAAACAAAACATCTATTTATGAGATTTTGAAGAAAAGACAACCGAAGTTGTCTTATTTTCGAACTTGGGGTTATTTGACTTCTATTAAAATAGATCATCTTTCAAATCGAGAAATAGTAGGGGCAACAAATCAAGTCATGTTCATGTGATGAGGAGCACTGAAAGCAACAAATAGGGTGAAACAGAACATCAAGGAAGTAAGAGAGCCAGAATTGTTAAAGACATTATACAGCTTATACCTTATAAAAGGATCCTACAAATCTTCAAGAAGTTTTGTCATCTTTGGATGCAGATTTATGGCAATAAGCTATAAATTATTAGATGGTTTCTCTAGAGTCTAACAAGACCTGACATTTAGTACACTTGTCTCCTAGTGCATTGTGAAGATGCAAACACGAGAAAGGGGTTGAATTGTGTTTGTCAAAGTTGATAACTTTTTGCTAATTTGATGAAAGCTGGTTGGTTTTTGTGAATTACTTAGAGTAGAAGCAATCAGATTCAGAGGCATCAAGCAACGAAAGCATAAATAATTTACACATAGCTTTATCCTGGTTCACCATTAACTTAGCTAAATTCAGACCCCTCATTCAAAAGGCTTTAATCCACTAATTCAAATACCTTGAATTACAAAGCACCTGACCCTCCAAGTCAGTCTTCCCAAACAGCCTAACAACTCAGACTTTTGAGGAACTAACTACCTTGAGCCTACAAGCCAAGTCTTCTCCTAACAACCTGACAACCCCATATTGAAGAAGAAACTAACCACTTTGGCCCTGCAAACCAAATCTTCTCCTAACAACCTGATAACCCTAGATTGAAGAAGGAACTAAACCATTATCGGGTTGGATACAAAAAATTGGAACTTGAGTAGTTGCTTCTAACAAAGCTGATAATAATAATAACTCTCACACTCTAAGAAAAGAACACTCATAAAATATCTCTAACTTGAACAATTATTTCTCTCTTTGAACTCAAAGATGAATTTGTAATTTTGAGCATGTGAGTTCTTCTACTCTTCTATGCTTTTCGATGTTTTTCTCTTTCAGTCTTGAATGTCTATTTATAATGAAAATTTATGTTTCAATTTAGTCCTTGTTTAATTCTGAATTGTATCTTGTTCAGATTGAGTTTGTAAATTCTTCAAACTAATTCTATTTCTATTTTGTTTAGATTGAGTTTCTAAACTCTTCAGATTGATTCTGTTTTATTTTTGTTCAGATTGCGTTTGTAAATTCTTCAAATTGATTTTGTTCATATTTTGTCGTAGATAAATCTTGATCAAATCTTCTACAAATCTTCTTTAAATGTTGATCAAATCTTCTTCAAATTTTGATCAAATCTTATTTAAATCTTAATTAAATCTTCTTCAAATCTTGATCAAATGTTCTTCAAATCTTGACTATATTTTCTTTTCAACTTGGTCAAAGATTTTCTTCAATTATAAATTTGAATCAAATCTTATTTTAGATTTTCTTCAAAAACATGAATCTTCTTTCATACTCTTTGAAGTCAAATATATTGTTCTCATAAAATTCTTTTGCTAACATCAAAACTCTAAATGTAAAACCAACTTGATTCCAACACATTGTAGCCAAAGGTTTTAGACAAAGAGAAAATATAGATTTTTTTGACACTTTTTCACCGGTCACTAGAATTACATCTATTAGGATACTCATTTCAGAAGCTACTATTGATAATTTGGTGATACACAAAATGGATGTCAAAACAACTTTTTTAAATGGTGACTTAAAAGAAGAAATGTATATGGAACAACCTGAAGATTTTTTGATTCATGGACAAGAAAACAAGGTTTGTAAGTTAGATAAATCTCTGTATGGTATTAAACAAGCTCCTAAGTTATGGCATAAAATGTTTGATAACTTGATTATATCAAATGAATTTAAAGTGAATGAAAGTGACAAATATATTTATTACGAATTTGAAAATGATATTTGTACTATCATATGACTATATATAGACAACCTACTCATATTTGGGTTCAAACATTCATGCTGTAAATGTTGTGAAATCATTGTTGTGTAACAACTTTGCTATGAAAGACCTTAGAGAAGCGACTGTAATCCTTGGAATCAAGATTACTAGGTCAGAAAAGGGAATTTCTTTAGACCAGTCTCACTACATTGAAAAGATCCTAAAGAAATATAAACACTTTGACTGTAAACTTGCTTCCACACCATGTGATCCAAGTGTGAAACTTTTCAAAAACACTGGCGAATGTGTAAGACAAACTGAATACGTGAGTATCATTGGCAGCCTCAGGTATGCCATTGATTGTACTAGATCCGACATTACCTACGTCGTGGGACTATTGTGCAGATTTACCAGTAGAACTAGTATGGAGCATTGACACGCTATCAAAAGAGTCATGAGATACCTTAAAAGGACCATGAGTCTCAAATTACATTATCAAATATTTCCTATCGTCCTTGAAGAATATCGCGATGCTAATTGGAATACTTTATCAGATGACTCCAAGGAAATCAATGGCTATATTTTTAGTATAGCTGGTGGTGTTGTATCTTGGAAATCGAAGAAACAGATGATATTGGCTCAGTCCACTGTGGAGTCTAAAATGATAGCACTAGCTACTACTAGTGAAGAAGCGAGATGGTTGAGATGCATGCTAGCTGAGATCCCTTTATGGGAAAAACCTATGACAGTTGTGTTGATCCACTGCGATAGTACCTCAGCTTTTGCAAATATTGAGAATCGTTATTACAATGGTAAGAGACAACAAATACGTCGTAAGCACAACACTGTTACATATTTACTTTCTAAATGAGTTGTTATAGTGGCTCATGTATGTATTGATGAAGATTTAGCATATCCTTTGACGAAAGGATTAGCTAGAGAGAAAGTCCTAAATACATCAAAAAGGTTAAAACTATTTCCTATAGAGTCACTCTTGATGGTAACTCGATCTAAAAGACTGGAGATCCCAAGAATTATGTTCAATGGGTAATAACAAGTCGTGAAGTGATATAAGATGAACATGCTATTATAAATCGGGGAAGCATGATTCTTGAAGCGATGATAGAATAAGGTAATAGAAACTCTTAATGAGATCTATACTTTATGGAGTACCTAGCTACATGAGTACTCTTGATATACTCACGTATGTGAATGTGGAAGTAGGACCGCTTCCTATGGAATTTTGAGGTAGAAATCCCTGAGCGTTCGCTATATTGGGATAGACGTGCAGAGTCATTAATGAACGGGCTTTTAAGAATACACCATATGAAAAAGTTGTGTGTGAGTTTGATGTCAAAGATAGAGTTCAAGACTACGAATCACTGTTGTTGAATCTAAATCTTACTTACTATGCAAAGATTCAAGTCGAAAGATACCTCTACTTATACACAGTTTATTAGAAGTGTTTGACGCTACTTCAAAAACATTTTTATTTTAATTCAAATGAGGGATTGTTGTAACATAGAGATATGTTCGTATGTGAATTTATAAATTGTGGAAGTCCCACATTGGAAAGCTGTCATATATTGAGTAGTTTTTAACTCTATAAATACTAAAGTCATACATTGGGTATTTAACATATATGTGTTTGCTTTCATCACTATAAAAAGAGTGTCAAACTCTTGTGAAAAAACACCAAAGTTAGATGCATTTCCCAACTTTCACTCTTTTCCCTCTTATGCTCGATGCACTTCTGAGCCACTTTTTTTTTTAATGTCCCTTCGATTTTTGAGTGGTACTAATGCCACTATCCTTTTAGAGCGGTTTTTATGTCATACTTCTGTCGATTTATGAGTGGTCATAGTACCATATTACGAGTGAAGATAAGATATGATAAAGACAGAATAAACATTATCATATCATGTGTGTATCGATACATACATGATAATCAATAGGATAACAGTATTTTATTTTGTCATGTATTTGATATACATTTCATTATGACATAATATATATAT
>JBBPBP010009779.1:73175917-73210377 GCA_037974735.1 Cicer chorassanicum
AAGGGTCAATAAAATCTAAACAAATTAAAAGATGTGAATAGATGAAAAATTGAAATATTAAAAACATGTTATAATTAAAAAATCAATTAAAATCTTTTAATAAATATAATTAATTTACAAATTTTAATAAAGATACTTAATTTATTAATTTATCTATGATTTGAGAGGGAAATATTTTCTTTAGTTAATCAACTTTTATATATAAAGATATTAAAGATAAAAATAAAAAGTGTACAAATAATGTTAATGCAAACTTAGGAGAATGATTTTATGAAACTTTGAATTTATACCAGGATAGTTTCATAATAAAAATAGTTTAGAGAAATGTAACAAAGAAGAATAAGGGAAACAAAGATAACAAAAAATTAGAGGAGAAATTATTATTAAAAAAAAGAAAGGATCAACTTCTACCCGTCTTTGCCATTTCATTTTATGATAACTTTGAAAATGTTATAACAGGTAGGAATACACACAAAAAAAAGTTTGCACTTGCAAAGGGTATTCAAATGTCTTGTAACGTGGTCAAGACAATTATTCAAACTTTGAATTCAAATGATCTATGGGAGTAAATTCCAAGCAACAAAAATATAATCTAGAGTTTAAGAAGGATGATTAAGAGAACAATATATATCCATGGATTTTTTTTCCTAAAAGGTTTTCTGACAATGCTCTAATTGAAGAAATGTGTTGAAGTTGTACTAAAGAAAAAATAGAAACAACGAGAAAAATTAATGTTTTAGTACTGTGTGAAATAAATAAAGCTAGAAATTAATGCAAATATTTAGAATGATAGATTATAAAAAAAATTGTGAAGAAAAATTTGAAACCAAAAGGCAAATAAATAATTTAGTATCGTTGAAAGTAATAAAAGCATAAATTAATAAATAGTTAGAATAATAAAGTTTAAAAATTTGCAAACATACCATCAATTTGGGAGGGAAATGTTTCATGTATAGACTTAACAACTTTTATATATAAAGATACTATGTCAACATAGGATTTGCTTATGATTTGTAGATATTGCATGAGGTTTTTAAAATAGAATGGAGAGAATGCAAAGACTATTAGTATGCATAATTGTTCCACTACAAGAGAAGAACATTTTACAGAAGTGATTTATAAGATAAAGAAAAAATATGGAGGAAAGATCCCTTACCACTATGACCATCAACAACTTGTGAATAATATTGTATTAGACAAATGTATATAACTTAATAAAATTTATAATTTTGATATATTTTGATTAAAATTATGTTTTTCTAATGATTTTTTTTTATATTTATAAATGTCAAGAGTTCGAATCGTACAATTGAGTTATCCAATTTAATCCGGTTCAATCATGTGATTTGACCAATGACTCCGCGAATCCGTAAATGACCCCCTAACTCTGTGACTTTGCCAAATCGATGTCCTAGCTGGTTTTTAAAATATTGTATAGAACTAAAAAGGTCGCATCTTAAAATTTGGTATCTCTACATGGAATATATGGTTAGCAAAGGATTGATTTTTTTTGATGTAGATGTATAAATTAGATAGGTTTAAATATGTTTTTGGTCCTTGTAAATATACTTCGTTTTGATTTTAGTCCCTGTAATTTTTTTTATTTGATTTATACCTGTCGCGGCCTAAAATTTCGAGTGTTTCTCGAATTCAATGGAGTCGCCACCAAATTTTATTTTAAAATAGGGAAAATATTGGAAAACCCTTAAAAATAAAAAAAAAAATAAAAAAAATGGTATTTGAAACCAAATTTTGAGTTCGGGAGTCGATTATGCGTTGTGAAGGTATTAGCACCCTACGACATCCGTTAAAAAACAATTACTTATAATTAATTGTGCAAAATTAATATTCACTTAAATATATTTATTTCTCCTTTTTAAAATGCAAATATAATATTTTTACGAAAATAATATAATGATAAAAGTACATTTAAAATATAGAGAGAAAAAAGTTTTTTTTTTGTTATTATGCTTGACAAGAGTGCGATCTTGCTACGTATCTGTAGTACCTCAATTTTGTCCGATTAATTAAAAATGCCCAATAATTATTTTACAATTATTATTATCAAAAATCTAGTAAATAATAAAACAAATAAATTACAACAATTTTTTTTTTGTAACGATGTCACACAGACACATCAACAACCCAGCCAATAGCCACACATCCACCAGCCAATAGCCAGCCAACTCACATCTATTCTGATGTTCTGCATCCACACTTCTGCAAGTCAACTTCTGCAAAAACAACCACAACAAGGCAACTTCTGCAAAACAACACAACAATGCAACTTCTGCAAAACGACACAGCAATGCAACTTCTGCAAAACAACACAGCAAGGCAACTTTTGCAAAACAACACAGCAAGGCGGCAAAATAACACGCTTCTTTCTGAAAAGGGCAGGGACATCTTTATTTTCAAAATCAAACATACTAACAACCAGTTTGTTGCCTAATCTGGTTTATTTTTTAGTCTAATAAGGTATTGCTTGTAACAACACTCAATTAAAAGGTAGAAAACACATTTTTCTTTAATAGTACATTGTTTCAAATTTGTAACAAAAACAATTCAAAATCCAGTTTAAAATTTGTAAAAACAATGTAAAATCTAAAACTCAAATTTGTCCACTGATCAGAAGCATTCATCATTTTACTTATAAATTGAGGCAAAAAATCAAAAAAGGGAGAGGAGGCAACAACTCAAAATAGACAGAAAAATTGTCAAAATAGACAGAAAAATTGTAGAGAATCAGTAAAATTGTTAAAACCTAAACCCATCCAAAAACAAACAAACTACTAACAAGCAGAACAAGCAGAAAACCTGATCAAAACATTAACAAGCAGAAAGCAGAAGAAGGAGTAAGTAAGGTACTATTTTATTTTTCCTACCTTTAATCTTTCCCTTTAATCTTTGTTATTCTAAAAAGGATGTAAATTTGGGATTACTGTGAAAATAAAATAAAAGTTGTGATGATGAAAATTTTAGTATTTCTGACAAAATAAAAATAGGGATTAGGCGTGTACCATTCAAGATGAGTTTTAAAAAAATAATTTTTATTTGTAAAAATAAGATTACATTATGAAAAAATGAAAGAAAATAAGACCGAACAATCAAACCTGTATATGTCGTCCTTGCCGTCACCGTCCTTGCCGTTGCCGTCCTTGTCATCATCGATGTCCGTGCCGTCGCCGCTGTCCTCACCGTCGCCACCTTCGTCATTCCCTCGTTTCTTCTTTGTTTTCAAACTCTGCTGGCCAGCCACTTTTTTTAAAAATCGTGTGAATATGACTGGACATAAGAGAGGAAAACAGGGAATGAGTTGTGATTGGGAATGAACAGAAACGTGTAAAGCTTTCTTTTTTTTTTTTTCAGAACCGTATGAACTTTTTTTCCAGAACCATGCTGAAAGCAGCCGCCCCTCTTTGCCTTTCTAGGGTTTTTTTTCCAGCCGTGCGCCCCTCTTTTTCCAGGGTTTTCTTCTGTTTCCTGGGTTCTCCCTTTTTGGCCGTTCACACATTAGGTTTTGGTTAAAAAAGGATTTGGGCCTTAAGCCTACTAGTTTTCTAGCCCAATTGTTTGTTTTTTTAGTTTCCTTTTCTTTTGTTATGTCCATTTTTTATTTTTTTATTTTATTCAATCCTTTTATTTTAACAAGTTATATCCTAATTTTCATCAAATAAATATCAATCCTTACAAAAAATAAATATATTTTATTTTTTATTCTTAAAAGGATTAAATTAGATGTGACATCTTTTTACTCCTTAAATTTTTAATACTACTTGATATTTTTAAAGCTTAGTATTTAAAACCGAAAAATGATAATTTATTCTTAAAAGGATTAAATTAGATGTGACATCTTTTTACTCCTTAAATTTTTAATACTACTTGATATTTTTAAAGCTTAGTATTTAAAACCGAAAAATGATAATTTATTCTTAAAATGATTAAATTAGATGTGACATCTTTTTATTCCTTATTTTTTGATACACAAGTTGTATTACTTGACAAATTTTAAAACTTAATATTTAAAATAAAAAATGATAAAAATATTCTTAAAAGGATTAAATTAGATGTGACATCTTTTTACTCCTTAAATTTTTTGAGACACAAGTCGTACGACTAGATAGTCTTAAAACTTGCATTTTTAAATATTATTCAAATCATATCAATTACCTTTTTTTCAAAACCTTTTATCAACAACAAAACACAATTTCTTTAAGAGTAATAAACACATCCGCATTTTCTACCCAAGAACTACGTAGTTTTGATTTCTCCATCGCACCGGGAGATACGTAGGAGCAAGATCGCACTCTTGTCAAGCATAATAACAAAAACTTTTTTTTTTCTCTCTATATTTTACATGCATATTTATCATTAGATTACTTTCATAAAAATATTATATTTGCATTTAAAAAAAAAGGAGAAATAAATATATTTAAGTTGATATTAATTTTGCACAATTAATTATAGGTAACCGTTTTTTTTAACGGATGTCGTAGGGTGCTAATACCTTCCCTACGCATAATCGACTCCTGAACTCAAAATTTGGTTTCGAAGACCATTTTTTTTATTTTTATTTTTAAGGGTTTTCCAATATTTTCCCTATTTTAAAATAAACTTTGGTGGCGACTCCATTGAATTCGAGAAGCACTCGAAATTTTAGGCCGCGACAGCTGGCGACTCCACTGGGGACTGTTAGAGAGTCAAGCCTAATATAATTAATTGTGCAAATTTTTTGACTTCTTTTATATTTATTTCTCCTTTCATTTTCTTTACTTTATGCCTTTATTGTTTATTAGTTATTTTCTTGTAGTCATTATCTTTATATATATATATTTATATATGTGTGTTGAGTATCTTATACATTTTATTGGATTGTGATTCTCGTCACACACACTTATGAGTGAGACCCTATACCCGGGCCTGAGTGAAGCCTAAGTTTAGTTAGGGATTTAGTGGTAATCATATTGGATGTACATCCTATTTGGTTATTGCGAAAATCTCGTCTAGAGTGTGACTCTATTGAAAATACCTACATTTTGGATGTACTTCCTATTTGTAGTGATGTTTCAATACGAGTACTTGGCTCTAGAGACCAATGAATTTTAGGACTATAGAACCCGCCCAAGAAAGAAGTCACGAATTTAGAAGCTTATAGACTTTAAAATTTCTCTAATTTTGGTTAGAATGCATCTAAGTCATATCCTAGCTTTCTTGTTTTTGAATGACATATTTTTTTTTAATTTTTAATTTTTTAGTTTTATTTTTATTATTTTTATTTTATTTTATTTTATTTTTTTATTTTTATTTATTTATTTATTTATTTTTTGTCCACCATCCGACGTTAGTATACCTCTCAATTTTTTTATTGCATTAATGCAAGTAGCTTTCATCGTTAATGTTAAAGTTAAATTTTTTTATTACCATGCATTCCTTTCATGCATTAAAAATTATTTTCAACACCATACCATACATTATTCATAATCATTCATTTTTATGTAGGTCCATTAGAGAACCATTGAATTCAAAGCTAGGGTGTGGATATCTTTAATTAAAAATGGGATCCAACAATGAAATTGCAACCCCAATGCTAAGGAAAACTATGAATGTGAAAGCCAAAAAGTCTCAGGTTGACAGTTTAAAAGAACTTCGTAGTTTGTTGGAACTTAATCATCGGTCAACATTTACTAAGAAATATGGAAAGATTCTTGATTTATTGGATGTGGATGTACAAATAGGGGCTATTACCGCTTTGTCTCAATTCTACGACTCTCCTTTGAGATGCTTCACTTTTCAAGACTTCCAACTTGCACCTACTTTGGAAGAGTTTGGACCAATTTTAGGCTACTCCCTAGTGAAAGGGAAACCTTATCGTTACATGGGGAATTATCCATCCACAACCAAAATAGCTGAGATACTAAGGGTTGAAGAGGAAATGTTGATTAGCCAAAAGAAGAAAGGGACTTCTGGTTTCCTCCAACTACAAATGAAGAACAACAAGCTACCCCGTCTCACCCACCAGGCTTTACCCCAACTACCCAACAATTACGCGCGCCAACCATGCAATTTCCTATGTATGGTCTCCCACACGGTTATACTCCACCTTTAGTCATCAATCCCATGGACAATAATCCAAACCACTCAAATATCAACTCTCAAAGTCTAAACCAACCGCAAATCCCATCTCCTCAGGGATACGTGCCACCCCAAAACACTATACCGTCAGAAAATATTCCATTTAGTGCACCCCAAGTACCCCATTTTGACGCTAATGGAAATTGGCAACAACCTCAGGTTGGTGACGATACACAGTCGAAAGAAAAATTCCATGTTTTAGAAGAACGAATAAAAGCAATTGAAGGAAGTAATGTCTATGGTCTTGAAGCTTTTGATATGTGCTTGGTTCCCGATGTGGTGATTCCTTCAAAATTCAAGACACCTGAGTTTGAAAAATATAGAGGTGTCACATGCCCTAAAAACCATCTGACCATGTATTGTAGAAAAATGGCTTCTCATGCTCATAATGACAAACTTCTCATCCATTTCTTTCAAGATAGTTTAAGTGGGGCATCATTAAATTGGTATATGCATCTCGAGAGAAATCGAATCCGTTCATGGAAAGATTTGGCTGATGCCTTCCTGAAACAATACAGGTATAACATTGACATAGCCCCTGACAGGATGTAATTGCAAAATTCGTCGAAAAAGGACAATGAAACATTCAAAAAATATGCACAACGGTGGAGAGAATTGGCATCGCAAGTAGATCCTCCTTTATCTGAAAGGGAAATGGTTGGTATGTTTATGGATACTCTTCAGTCTCCCTTTTATGATAAGATGATTGGGAGTATGTCATCAAACTTTTCTGACATGGTCATGATAGGAGAAAGAGTTGAAAGTGGCATGAGAAGTGGTAAGATCGCATGTACAACGAGTGGTGTGAAGAAACCCCAGATGGGATTCACAAAGAAGAAAGAGGGGGATGCTAACGCTGTAATGGCAAACCCAAGGGTTTCTTATTCTCCAGCCATGAATTCTTATCGACCTCCGAATTTTCAGCCTCCGATACCCCAAATTCCCTACATTCCTTATCCATATGTGGCTGCAACTTCACAAACTCCATACCCGCAATATCACCCTTCAAGGCCACCTATTTATCAACCACCTTTGGTCCAACCACCACCTGCTGTGTTTTCGCAACAAAACCAATGGAACCCAAATCCAACCCCGAATCACTATAGACCACCAGTTAATCGAGAAAAGAAGATAACCCGTTTCGACCCAATTCCCATCACATATAGCCAATTGTTGCCTCACCTACTCCAGAATTCAATGGTAGTTTTAAGACCAATGAAACCTCTGGAACCACCATTCCCAAAATGGTACAACCCAAATGCCAAATGTGAATACCATGCAGGAGCCATAGGGCATTCCATCGAAGATTGTCAAGCCCTAAAATCTAAAGTGCAAGAACTGATCAATGCAAAATGGCTTACCTTCAAGGAAGACGGTCCCAACGTAGGGAATAACCCTTTGCCAGGCCATGCGGATACCTCTGTCAATGCCATTGAAGAGTGTGCAAAAGATGATCGTGTGTTGACCATAAAGCCGTGCATGGAAAATAGTAGATCTTTCGCAAGACCATTGGAAATCTTCTATAGAAAAGAGAATCTCAACCCAACTCTTCACAGGCCCAATGCAATAATTGTCCAAGCACCAACTCCTTTTCCTTATAAAAATACCAAGGCGGGTACCATGGAATTATGAAATTACCTCTCACTTGGCCAATCATAAATCGAGTGATAGCTGTGAACCTAAGGGTACTGATGTCACAAACATTTCAGGGATTGGCGGGATGACTCGAAGTGGTCGAGTATATGCCCCCAGTCAACCTAAGGAAAAGGAGGGCCATGGAGGAAAAGGCAAAGAAGTGACGAATCATGCTATAAAAGGACCAAAGACTAGCAAAAGGACGGTGCCTGAAGAAGAAGCTAATGAATTTTTGAAATTCATCAAGCAAAGTGAATATAAAGTGGTGGATCAATTAAATCAAACTCCTTCCAAGATATCTGTTCTCTCTTTGTTATTGAATTCTGAATCACATAGAAGGGCACTGATGAAGGTTTTGAATGAGGCCCATGTTACTCATGATATTACTGTCGACCAATTTGATGGGGTTGTCGGTAACATCACTGCTAGTAGCTGTCTGAGTTTTAGCGATGTCGAATTACCAACTGAAGGGACAAAGCATAATAAAGCACTACACATCTCTGTGAAGTGTCATGATTATATTCTTGCACGAGTGCTTGTTGATAATGGTTCATCGTTGAATGTCATGCCGAAATCAACACTATCAAAACTATTTGTTGATGGAGCTTGTTTGAAGCCGAGTGCTTTGGTGGTGAAAGCGTTTGATGGATCCAGAAGACAAGTTGTTGGTGAGATTGACCTGCCAATTCAAATCGGACCCCATAACTTTGGAATAACCTTCCAAGTGATGGATATTAAACCAGCGTACAGTTGCCTTCTAGGGAGACCGTGGATTCACGCTGCTGGAGCAGTAACATCCACTCTCCATCAAAAGCTAAAGTTTATAGTGAACAATAAGCTGGTGATAATATTTGGGGAAGAAGATATGATAGTTAGTCATCTGTCTTCTACGGGCTACATTGAGGACACGGAGGAAGCCATAGAGACTTCCTTTCAAGCATTAAAAATCGCCAATGCTGTCTTCATGGGTGAAGGATCTCCTTTAAAAGAACCAAGGTTGCCTACCACATCCTTAAAGTCTACCAAATCGATGTTGGAAGGAGGAGTTTTTGCTAAATTGGGAAAATTGTTAGATATACCCGAAAAGAACGATAGGTACGGTTTGGGATATGTACCTTCTAAAGCTGACAAAGAAAAGGCTGTAAAAGAAAAAAGGGAAAGCAGGATGGCTCGTTTGGAAAATCAGACACTGAATTCACAGAAGATTTCTATTTGTGACATTCGCCAAACATTTCAGAGCGCGGGAATAATATATGCTGACCATGTGGCTGCTGCGGAAGAAGACGACCATGTTGATGATGATACCCTCAAATTGGTGTACCCTTGTCCTCCAAACACCAGTCTCAACAATTGGAAGATCATCGAGTTTCCCGTGTTTGTTAATTCATGTTCAAAGTAATTGTGTACTTTAACTCCTTTTGCTCTGCCCAAGGCTATAAGGATAACTAATTAGGGCGCATGTATTTCAATTCCGTACTTATTATCAATAAATGCATTTTTTAATTCTTCATCTGCTTTTGTTTTTCTCTTTTCTTTTTTGGTAATCTTTGTCCATATTTCTTTTTCTTTTTTCTTCTTAATTTAAACAATGCATTTTTGAATTCTTCAGCTGCTTTTGTTTTTCTCTTTTCTCTTTTTGGCAATCTTTATTCATATTTTCTTTTTTCTTTTTTTCTTCTCAATTCAAACAATGCAGAGTCGAAAACGAATATGTTGAAAATAGCAGTGCTAGAACCCATTCTTGTAATTTTGAACGCCCAATTAATCACGCTGATGAGGATTGTGAAGACGATTATGAGCCTTCCCCAGAACTAGAAAGTTTAATTGAACAAGAAGCTAAGATAATCCAACCCTATCAAGAACCTGTTGAGGTGATCAATCTAGGGACTGAGCATGATAAGAAAGAAATTAAAATTGGAATGTCTATGAAAGCAACTGAACGAGAAAAGTTGGTTAAACTTTTATTTGATTATGTGGATGTCTTTGCATGGTCGTACCAAGATATGCCTGGGCTAGATACAAACATAGTTGAACACAAGCTACCACTCAAGCCCGAATGTGCTCCAATTAAACAAAAATTGAGGAGGATGAGGCCTGATATGTCACTTAAAATTAGAGAAGAGGTCAAGAAGCAATTTGATGCTGGTTTCTTAGCAGTAGCAAAATATCCTCAATGGGTTGCTAATATTGTCCCAGTTCCAAAAAAGGAACGAAAGGTTCGAATGTGCGTTGATTATCGGGATTTAAATAAAGCTAGTCCTAAAGACGATTTTCCTTTGCCTCATATTGATGTCTTAGTGGATAGTACTGCTCAATATTCTCTTTTCTCCTTCATGGATGGTTTCTCAGGTTACAATCAAATTAAGATGGCTCCCGAGGATATGGAAAAAACGACATTCATCACACAATGGGGAACTTTCTGTTATAAAGTGATGCCATTTGGATTGAAGAATGCTGGGGAACCTATCAAAGAGCAATGGTGACTTTGTTTCATGACATGATGCATAAGGAAATAGAGGTTTACGTGGATGATATGATTGCCAAATCTCGGACCGAAGAAGACCATGTTGTTAACCTTCAAAAGTTATTTGTGCGACTAAGGAAGTTCAGACTTCGTTTAAACCCTGCTAAATGCACTTTTGGTGTAAGATCAGGCAAGTTACTTGGTTTTATCGTTAGTCAAAAAGGGATAGAAGTGGACCCAGATAAAGTAAGAGCAATACAAGAAATGCCCGCTCCACGCACGGAAAAAGAAGTTCGTGGCTTTTTAGGTAGATTGAATTACATTGCTAGGTTCATATCTCATCTCACTGCTACATGCGAGCCAATTTTCAAGTTGTTGCGCAAAGACCAAAAGGTTGAATGGAATGAGAATTGCCAAAGAGCTTTTGAAAAGATTAAACAATACTTGTCAAAACCTCCAATTTTAGTGCCTCCTGTTCCTGGGAAACCACTTATTATTTACTTAACTGTACTTGACGAGTCAATGGGTTGTGTATTGGGGCAGCATGACGAATCCGGTAAGAAAGAACATGCTATCTATTATTTGAGCAAAAAGTTCACCAGCTGTGAAACAAGGTATTCACTACTTGAACGAACATGTTGCGCATTAGCATGGGCTGCTCGTCGATTGAGGCAATACATGTTATGTCATACAACTTGGTTGGTATAAAAAATGGACCCAATTAAGTACATCTTTGAGAAACCTGCTCTTACTAGAAGGATTGCCCGTTGGCAGATGTTGTTATCAGAATACGATTTGGTATACGTTACACAAAAAGCTATCAAGGGAAGCGCCCTGGCAGAGTACTTGGCCCAACAACCTGTAGAAGATTATCAATCAATGCAGTGTGAATTCCCCGATGAAGGCATAATGACTTTATTTGAAGAGACTGAATCATCTGATAGAGAAAAATGGACATTGGTGTTTGATGGTGCTTCTAACGCGTTAGGACATGGAATTGGAGCCATTTTGATTTCTCCAGAGAACCAGTTAACTCCATTCACTGCTATGTTGTGTTTTGACTGCACAAACAATATTGCAGAATACGAGGCATGTGTTATGGGCATTAAAGCTGCTATTGAATCAAAAGCAAAAATTCTCGAGGTATATGGAGACTCATTGTTAGTCATCCATCAAACGAAAGGAGAGTGGGAAACTCGAGACTCCAAATTGATTCCGTATCAAACCCATATCAAAGAATTGACAGAACAATTCGAGAAGATTACTTTTCACCATATCCCTCGAGAAGAAAACCAATTTGCTGATGCCCTGGCCACATTGTCGTCAATGTTCAAAATAAGCACCGGCCAGGACATGCCAGTCATAAAAGTTCAACAAAGGGATAAACCTGCATATTGTTTGTCAATAGAAGAAGAGTCCGACGGCAAGCCATGGTTTCATGATATCAAATCCTATGTCAAGAATAAGGAATATCCATTGGGTATTTCAGAGAACGACAAAAGGGTTTTAAGGAGGTTGTCAATGAACTTCTTCTTAAATGGTGAGGTGCTTAACAAGAGAAATCATGATATGGTTCTCCTCAGATGCGTGGACCAAGCGGAAGCAGAGAAAATTATTCAGGAGGTTCACGAAGGTTCTTTCGGAACTCATGCAAATGGGCACGCTATGACGAGAAAAATCTTAAGGGCTGGCTACTATTGGTTGACCATGGAGTCCGATTGCTGTCGTTACGTAAAGAGATGTCATAAATGTCAAATCTATGCTGACAAAGTACATGTACCGCCCACCTCTCTGAACGTTTTAACATCACCATGGCCATTTTCAATGTGGGGGATCGATGTTATTAGACTCATCGAACCTAAAGCTTCAAATGGGCACCGATTTATCCTAGTAGATATCGATTACTTCACAAAATGGGTTGAAGCCGCTTCTTATGCCAATGTAACGAGAAGTGTGGTTGTCAGATTCATCAAAAGAGAATTGATTTGTCTATATGGCTTGCCAAATAAGATAATCACTGACAATGCGACCAATATGAATAATAAAATGATGAAGGAGTCGTGTGATAATTTTAAAATTCAGCACCATAATTCTTCTCCATATTGTCCAAAAATGAATGGGGCTGTAGAAGCAGCAAATAAGAATATCAAGAAGATCGTACAAAAGATGGTGGAGACATATAAGGATTGGCACGAAATGCTTCCCTTTGCATTACATGGCTACAGAACTTCTGTTCGAACCTCAACAGGGGCAACTCCTTTCTCATTAGTGTATGGAATGGAAGCAGTACTTCCCATAGAAGTTGAAATCCCCTCGATTAGAGTCCTAATGGAAATAAAACTAGAAGAGGCAGAGTGGTTTCAATCACGATATGACCAATTGAATCTCATAGAAGAGAAGAGAATGATAGCTCTGTGCCATGGCCAGCTATATCAGAGAAGACTAAAAAAGGCATATGAGAAAAAAGTTCGTCCTCGAGAGTTTCAAGAAGGAGACTTAGTGTTAAAGAAAATATTGCCCATCAAAAGAGATTCTCGTGGAAAATGGACCCCAAACTATGAGGGGCCATATGTTGTGAAAAAAGCTTTCTCTGGGGGAGCTCTAATACTTGCAGAAATGGATGGAAATGAGCTTCCACTTCCAGTAAACTTAGATGGAGTCAAAAAGTATTATGCTTGAAAAAAAAAATAATGAAAAATGGGCTCACTAGGTTGAAAACCTGAAAAGGCGACCTAGGCAAAAATTAGAGCATTCCGATGGATTGAAAACTTGAAAGAGCGGTCCATGCAAAAGTTAGGGATAACAAACAAATCAAGCGGTTCAAAATGGGGCATTTTAGTCCTAAATTACAGGAATGGTTAGCGTTATTATCTCTCCAACTAAAGCTAAACACATTCATCCCTACATTGTATCCTTTAGTTCAATTGTATTATTCTCAAATTAATGAATGTACATCTTCCAATCTTGTCATTCGATGCTATACATTATCCTCTTTCTAAGTTGATTTAGCCTCATGTTTTTTTTGGTTCTAGTATTTTTTTTAAATGTTATTTTATGATAATTTTTTTTTTTGGAATTTGAAATATGTGTAAATATAAAAAAAATATATACATATTTTTTTTTAATTATTTTGACACTTGAAAAATATATACACGGGAACTCGATAGATTCTCAACATATATGTGGTATAAAAAAAAAGTATTTATTTTAAACAATGCATTCGCCTCGAAAAATGGGAAGTCATACGAGATACACTAGAGTCATCATGCAAAGAATAATTGTGATCTTCATTAATCCATTGAATCTTGTAGGCGTATAAAGTCGCATAAGGATCGGGGAACCAAAAAAAAATAATAATAATAATAATAACAAAAAAAATTTACATCGCATTCATCTTACATTTTTCATGTAGTCACACAAGATTTATGCATCTTCATTCATATTTTAAATATACTCAACAACCTTGTGCAATGCATAATTAATGAGTCATGCATATCTTACATTTATACTTTATTTATACTCAACAACTTTGTTTGCAATTACCATAACATGTTTCTTTTATTTATTTTTATTTATTTATTTAATTTAATTTATCTATATATATATATATATATATATATATATATATATATATAAAACAAAACAAAACACAAATTTCTCTCTCTTTGATCATTTTATTTCAATCATCATTGAATTTCTCTCTCTTTGATCATTTTATTTCCATCATCATTGATTTTATTAATGTCCATCTACGCATCGGTAACCAATCCGAAGACGATCATTTTATTTATGTCAATCTACGCATCGGTAACCAATCCGAAGACGATGATTTTATTTACATCGATCTACGCATCGGTAACCAATCCGAAGACAATCATTTTATTTACATCGATCTACGCACCGGTATCCAATCCGAAGACGGTTTTTCATTTTGACAATCACCAACTTTTTTACATTATATATCATATTATTTCTTTTATAATTTATACAAAATTTAGGTCCTTATATTTAATTATCTTTTACTAGTAAAAAATAATTAAATACAGCTGTAGTACCTCAATTTTGTCCGATTAATTAAAAATGCCCAATAATTATTTTACAATTATTATTATCAAAAATCTAATAAATAATAAAACAAATAAATTACAACAATTTTTTATTTTTTTTGTTTGTAACGATGTCACACAGACACGTCAACACACCAGCTAATAGCCACACATCCACCAGCCAATAGCCCGCCAACTCACACATCCACCGGCCAATAGCCAGCCAACTCACATCCATTCTGATGTTCTGCATCCACACTTCTCCAAGTCAACTTCTGCAAAACAACATATCAAGGCAACTTCTGCAAAACAACACATCAAAGCAACTTCTGCAAAACAACACAACAAGGCAACTTCTGCAAAACAACACAGCAAGGCAACTTCTGCAAAACAACACATCAAAGCAACTTCTGCAAAACAACACAGCAAGGCAACTTCTGCAAAACAACACAGCAAGGCAACTTCTGCAAAACAACACAGCAAGACAAATAACACGCTTCTTCCTGAAAAGGGCAGGGACATCTTTATTTTCAAAATCAAACATACTACCAACCAGTTTGTTGCCTAATCTGGTTTATTTTTTAGCCTAATAAGGTATTGCTTGTAACAACACTCAATTAAAAGGTAGAAAACACATTGTTTCAAATTTGTTCCAAAAACAATTCAAAATCTAGTTTAAAATTTGTAAAAACAATGTAAAATCAAAGACTCAAATTTGTCCACTGATCAGAAGCATTCATCATTTTACTTATAAATTGAGGCAAAAAATCAAAAAAGGGAGAGGAGGCAGCAACTCAAAATAGACAGAAAAATTGTCAAAATAGACAGAAAAATTGTAGAGAATCAGTAAAATTGTTAAAACCTAAACCCATCCAAAAACAAACAAACTACTAAGAAGCAGAACAAGCAGAAAACCTGATCAAAACATTAACAAGCAGAAAGCAGAAGAAGGAGTAAGTAAGGTACTATTTTATTTTTCCTACCTTTAATCTTTCCCTTTAATCTTTGTTATTCTAACAAGGATGTAAATTTGGGATTACTGTGAAAATAAAATAAAAATTTTAGTATTTCTGACAAAATAAAAATAGGGATTAGGCATGTACCATTCAAGATGAGTTTTAAAAAAATAATTTTTATTTGTAAAAATAAGATTACATTATGAAAAAATGAAAGAAAATAAGACCGAAAAATCGAACCTGTATATGTCGTCCTTGTCGTCACCGTCCTTGCCGTTGCCGTCCTTGTCATCATCGATGTCCGTGTCGTCGCCGCTGTCCTCACCGTCGCCACCTTCGTCATTCCCTCGTTTCTTCTTTGTTTTCAAACTCTGCTGGCCAGCCACTTTTTTTAAAAATCGTGTGAATATGACTGGACATAAGAGAGGAAAACAGAGAATGAGTTGAGATTGGGTCTTAAAACTTTTTTGAGACACAAGTCGTACGACTAGATAGTCTTAAAACTTGCATTTTTAAATATTATTCAAATCATATCAATTACCTTTTTTTCAAAACCTTTTATCAACAACAAAACACAATTTCTTTAAGAGTAATAAACACATCCGCATTTTCTACCCAAGAACTACGTAGCTTTGATTTCTCCATCGCACCGGGAGATACGTAGGAGCAAGATTGCACTCTTGTCAAGCATAATAACAAAAACTTTTTTTTTCTCTCTATATTTTACATGCATATTTATCATTAGATTACTTTCATAAAAATATTATATTTGCATTTAAAAAAAAAGAGAAATAAATATATTTAAGTTGATATTAATTTTGCACAATTAATTATAGGTAACCGTTTTTTTTAACGGATGTCGTAGGGTGCTAATACCTTCCCTACGCATAATCGACTCCCGAACTCAAAATTTAGTTTCGAAGACCATTTTTTTTAAGGGTTTTCCAATATTTTCCCTATTTTAAAATAAACTTTGGTGCAACTCCATTGAATTCGAGAAGCACTCGAAATTTTAGGCCGCGACAGTATCTCCCGGTGCGATGGAGAAATCAAAGCTACGTAGTTCTTGGGTAGAAAATGAGGATGTGTTGATTGCTTTTAAAGAAATTGCGTTTTGTTGTTGATAAAAAAAAAAGAATTTGTTTGATTTGAATAAAATTTTAAAATGCAAATTTTAAGACTATTTAGTCGTACAACTCGTGTCTCGAAAAAATTTAGGAGTAAAAAGATGTCATATCTAATTTGATCCTTTTAAGAATATTTTATCATTTTTGGTTTTAAATATTAAGTTTTAAAATTGTCAAGTAGTATAACTGGTATCTCAAAAAATTTAAGGAGTAAAAAGATGTCACATCTAATTTAATCCTTTTAAGAATAATTTATCATTTTCCGATTTCAAATATTAAGTTTTAAAAATATCAAATAGTATAAATGGTAACTTGAAAAATTTAAGGAGTAAAAAGATGTCGCATCTAATTTAATCCTTTTAACAATATTTATTATTTTTTGTTTTAAATATTAAGCTTTAAAAATTTCAAATAGTACAATTTGTGTATTAAAATTTTAAGGGGTAAAAAGATGTCACATCTAATTTAACCCTTTTAAAAATATTTTATCATTGCTTTCTTTTTTAAGAAAAAAAAAATAGATACTAAAGTTTAAGTTATTCTTCCAAATATTTTACAATTCAATAAGTGAGGAAACATAGTTCGTTTTAAAATTAAATAGCACAACCCAAATAAGAAAAATATGTTATAATATAAAATAAATGATACTTATAGCAAATTAATTATGTTCATAATTATTTACATTAAACATAATTATTTATATTAAATGGAATAAATATGATTTATTAGTTAAATAAAATAAACATATGGAACAATAATTATTAGCTAACGTGAATATAGGTACAACGCAAGATTTAAGGGATCTGACCAAACGAAAAAAACCCCACCAAACATAACACATTTTAACATTCACAAACGCAAAAACTCCAACCAAATCCCAACCAAACCACCGTTTACACAAACTCAGACAAAATTTACACAAAGTTAGACAAAATATCATCTTTCTAGTTTTAAATCATAGTTTCTAAAGTTTACATACTTCAATAGTGTACAGTTTGAACAAAAGAATGAGAAAATAATGTCTTTCTGGATGCCGATGAAGATCGAATGGTCGTGTGCAACGTTTTTTTCGAATGCCTTTCCGGATGCCGGTGAAGATCGAGGTGGTTGTTAAAATGGGTTTGAATGTGTTTATGGGTATGGATTTTCTTCTCTTTTGATTTTTTTGTGTGACTATAATACTCTGTTGAAAAAAACTCTCTATTCTATAACTCTTGAATTTTCTCTCCCAAAAAATCATGCCCTTTTACAACTGATTTTTGTGTCAATTTATAGATTAAAAGATTAATCCTTGTGTCCACAAGATAAATTCAAGCTCTGGTTTATAGGATGCAGTGATTTTGAAAGAGGCGCGTTGATAAACTGGTTGCGGGTTGCAGAAAAGAGGAGTGATATTGAAATGAAAACGGGCAGGACGTGTTGCAGAAAAGAGGCGGCGTGGTATTGAAATGAAAACGTGCAAGAAAATCATGAAAATAAAATGATTTTAAATAAAATGAAAAACAATAAAATAAAATTAAATAAAAATAAAATGAAATTAAATGAAAGTAAAATGAATGAAATAAAATAAAATGAAGTTAAACAGTACAATAACATAAAAATGAAAATTATATGCATATTTTTAGAGTTATTTTTAGTTAATCGGACAAAATTGAGGTACTACACCTGCCCCTATTTAATTATTTTTACTAGTAAAAGATAATTAAATATAAAAGAGAAGAAAAGCATCATCATAGTTTCCGATGGACATAAATAAAAACATGATCGTCTTCGGATTGGATACCGATGCCTAGATCGATGTAAATAAAATGATCGTCTTCGGATTGGTTACCCATGCGTAGATCGAAATCAATAAAATGAGTATCTTCAGATTGGTTACCAATGCGTATATCGACATAAATGAAATGATGATGTAAATAAAATGATCGTCTTCGGATTGGATACCAATGCGTAGATCGGCATTAATAAAATGATGATAAAATAAAATGATCGTCTTCGGATTGGATACCGATGTGTAGATCGACATTAATAAAATGATGATAAAATGATCGTTTTCGGACTGGTTACCGACATGTAGATCGATATTAATAAAATGATGACGTAAATAAAATGATCAAAGAGAGAGAAATTTGTTTTTTTGGTGGTATATATATATAAATAAATTAACTAATTAAATAAAAATAAAAAAAATAAAAGAGAAACATGTTATGGTAATTGCAACGCAAACGTATAATGAACAATGTGACACAAAAGTTGTTGAGTATAAATATAAGATATGCATGACTCATTCATTATGCATTGCACAAGGTTCTTGAGTATATTTATAATATGAATGAAGATGCATAGATTATGTGTGACTACATGGAAAATGTAAGATGCATGCAATGTAAGTAAATTCTTTTATTTTTATGGTTCCCTGATCCTTACGCGACTTTATACGCCTACAAGATTCAATGGATCAATGGAGATAACAATCGTTCTTTGGGTGATGACTCTAGTATATCTTGTATGACTTCCCCCTTATTCGAGGCGAATGCATTGTTTAAAATAATTACCTTTTTTTTATACCCCATATATGTTAGGAATCTATCGAGTTCTCGTGTATATATTTTTCAAGTGTAAAAATAATTAAAATGTTTTTTTATTTTATTTTATATTTACACACATTTCAGATTCCAAAAATTTATTATCATAAAATAACATTTAAAAAAAAACATGAGGCTGAAATCAACTGAGAAAGAGGGTAATGTATAGCATCGAATGACATGATTGGAAAATGTACATTCATTACTTTGAGAATAATACAATTGAACTAAAGGTTACAATGTAGAGATGAATGTGTTTAGCATTAGTTGGAGAGATAACAACACTAGTCATTCTTGTAATTTAGGACTTCTAAGAATAATAAAACGCCCCAGTTTGAACCACTTGATCTTTTTGTTATCCCTAACTTTTGCATGGACCGCTCTTTCAAGTTTTCAATCCATCGGGATGCTCTAATTTTTGCCTAGGTCGCCTTTTCAGGTTTTCAACCTAGCGAGCCCATTTTTTCAATTGTTTATTTTATTTTTTATTTTTTTAAGCATAACATTTTTTGACTGCATCTGAGTTTACTGGAAGTGGAAGCTCATCTCCATCCATTTCTGCAAGTATTAGAGCTCCCCCAGAGAAAGCTTTTTTCACAACATATGGTCCATCATAGTTCGTGGTCCATTTTCCACGAGAATCCCTTTTGATGGGCAATATTTTCTTTAACACTAAGTCTCCTTCTTGAAACTCTTGAGGACGAACTTTTTTCTCATATGCTTTTTTAAGTCTTCTTTGATATAGTTAGCCATGGCACATAGCTATCATTCTCTTCTCTTCTATGAGATTCAATTGGTCATATCTTGATTGAACCCACTCTGCCTCTTCTAGTTTTGTTTCCATCAGGACTTTGATCGAGGGAATTTCAACTTCAATGGGAAGTACCGCTTCTATTCCATACACCAATGAGAAAGCAGTTGCCTCTGTCGAGGTGCGAACAGAGGTTCTATAACCATGTAATGCAAAGGGAAGCATTTCATGCCAATCCTTATATGTCTCCACCATCTTTTGTATGATATTTTTGATACTTTTACTTGCCGCTTCTACAGCCCCATTCATTTTTTGACGATATAGAGAAGAATTATGGTGCTGAATTTTGAAATTATCACACAACTCCTTCATCATTTTGTTATTCAGATTGGTCGCATTGTCAGTGATTATCTTATTTGGCAAGCCATATCGACAAATCAATTCTCTTTTGATGAATTTGACAACCACACTTCTCGTCACATTGGCATAAGAAGCGGCTTCAACCCATTTTGTGAAGTAATCAATAGCTACTAGGATAAATCGGTGCCCATTTGAAGCTTTAGGCTCGATGAGTCAAATAACATCGATCCCCCACATTGAAAATGGCCATGGTGATGTTAAAACGTTCAGAGAAGTGGGCGGTACATGTACTTTGTCTGCATAGATTTGACATTTATGACATTTCTTTACGTAACTAAAGCAATCGGACTCCATGGTTAACCAATAGTAGCCAACCCTTAAGATTTTTCTCGCCATAGCGTGCCCATTTGCATGAGTTCCGAAAGAACCTTCGTGAACCTCTTGAATGATTTTCTCAGCTTCCGCTTGATCCACGCATCTGAGGAGAACCATATCATGATTTCTCTTATAAAGCACCTCACCATTTAAGAAGAAGTTCATTGACAACCTCCTTAAAACCCTTTTGTCGTTCTCTGAAATACCCAATGGATATTCCTTATTCTTGACATAGGATTTGATATCATAAAACCATGGCTTGCCGTTAGACCATTCTTCTATTGATAAACAATATGCAGGTTTATCCCTTTGTTGAATTTTTATGACCGGGACGTCCTGACCGGTGCTTATTTTGAACATTGACGACAATGTGGCCAGGGCGTCAGCTAATTGGTTTCCTTCTCGAGGGATATGATGACAAGTAATCTTCTTGAATTGTTCTGTCAGTTCTTTGATATGGGTATGATACGGAATCAATTTGAAATCTCGCGTTTCCCACTCTCCTTTCATTTGAAGGATGACCAACAATGAGTCTCCATATACCTCGAGAATTTTTGCTTTTGATTCAATAGCAGCTTTAATGCCCATAACACATGCCTCGTATTCTGCAATATTGTTTGTGCAATCACGGGAATTAACAAACACGGGAAACTCGATGATCTTCCAATTGTTGAGACTGGTGTTTGGAGGACAAGGGTACACCAATTTGAGGGTATCATCATCAACATGGTCATCTTCTTCCGCAACAGCCAAATGGTCAGCATATACTATTCCCGCGCTCTGAAATGTTTGGCGAATGTCACAAATAGAAATCTTCTGTGAATTCAGTGTCTGATTTTTCAAACGAGCCATCCTGCTTTCCCTTTTTTCTTTTACAGCCTTTTCTTTGTCAGCTTTAGTAGGTACATATCCCAAACCGTACCTATCGTTCTTTTCGGGTATCTCTAACAATTTTCCCAATTTAGCAAAAACTCCTCCTTCCAACATCGATTTGGTAGACTTTAAGGATGTGGTAGGCAACTTTGGTTCTTTTAAAGGAGATCCTTCACCCATGAAGACAACATTGGCGATTTCTAATGCTTGAAAGGAAGTCTCTATGGCTTCCTCCGTGTCCTCAATGTAGCCCGTAGAAGAAATATGACTAACTATCATATCTTCTTCCCCAGATATTATCACCAACTTATTGTTCACTATAAACTTTAGCTTTTGATGGAGAGTGGATGTTACTGCTCCAGCAGCGTGAATCCACGGTCTCCCTAAAAGGCAACTGTACACTGGTTTAATATCCATCACTTGGAAGGTTATTCAAAAGTTATGGGGTCCGATTTGAATTGGCAGGTCAATCTCACCAACAACTTGTCTTCTGGATCCATCAAACGCTTTCACCACCAAAGCACTCGGCTTCAAACAAGCTCCATCAACAAATAGTTTTGATAGTGTTGATTTCGGCATGACATTCAACGATGAACCATTATCAACAAGCACTCGTGCAAGAATATAATCATGACACTTCACAGAGATGTGTAGTGCTTTATTATGCTCTATCCCCTCAGCCGGTAACTCACCATTGCTAAAACTTAAACCGCTACTAGCGGTAATATTACCGACAACTCCATCAAATTGGTCGACAGTGATATCATGAGTAACATGGGCCTCGTTTAAAACTTTCATCAGTGCCCTTCTATGCGTTTCAGAGTTTAATAACAAAGCAAAAACAGATATCTTGGAAGGGGTTTGATTTAGTTGATCTACCACCTTATACTCACTTTGCTTGATAAACTTCAAAAATTCGTTAGCTTTTTCTTCAAGCATCGTCCTTTGGCTAGTCTCTGGTCCTTTTATAGCATGATTCGTCACTTCTTTGCCTTTTCCTCCATGGCCCTCATTTTCATTAGGTTGACTGGGGGCATATACTCGACCACTTCGAGTCATCCCGCCAATCCCTGAAATGTTTGTGACATCAGTACCTTTAGGTTCACAGCTATCACTCGATTGATGATTGGCTAAGTGGGAGGTAATTTCATAATTCCATGGTACCGCCTTGGTATTTTTATAAGGAAAAGGAGTTGGTGCTTGGACAATTATTGCATTGGGCCTGTGAAGAGTTGGTTGGAGATTCTCTTTTCTATAGAGGATTTCCAATGGTCTTTGGAAAGATCTACTATTTTCCATGCACGGCTTTATGGTCAACACATGATCATCTTTTACACACTGGCCTATCTTATCTTCAATGGCATTGACATAGGTATCCCTATGGCCCGGCAAAGGGTTACTCCCTACGTTGGGACTGTCTTCCTTGAAGGTAAGCCATTTTGCATTGATCAGTTCTTGCACTTTAGATTTTAGGGCTTGACAATCTTCGATGGAATGCCCTACGGCATCTGCATTGAATTCTGGAGTAGGTGAGACAACAATTGGCTATATGTGATGGGAATGGTGGTTCCAGAGGTTGTACCATTTTGGGAATGGTGGTTCCAGAGGTTTCATTGGTCTTAGAACTACCATTGAATTCTGGAGTAGGTGAGACAACAATTGGCTATATGTGATGGGAATCGGGTCGAAACGGGTTATCTTCTTTTCTCGATTAACTGGTGGTCTATAGTGATTCGAGGTTGGATTTGGGTTCCATTGGTTTTGTTGCGAAAACGCAACAGGTGGTGGTTGGACCAAAGGTGGTTGATAATAAGGTGGCCTTGAAGGGTGATATTGGGGGTATGGAGTTTGTGAGGTTGCAGCCACATATGGATAAGGAATGTAGGGAATTTGGGGTATCGGAGGCTGAAAATTGGGAGGTCGATAAGAATTCATGGCTGGAGAATAAGAGACCCTTAGGTTTGCCGTTACAGCGTTAGCATCCCCATTTGGGGTTTCTTCACACCACTTGTTGCACATACGATCTTACCATTTCTCATGCCACTTTCAACTCTTTCTCCTATCATGACCATGTTTTGCTCAATGTAATCTCTGCTACTTTCCGTTTCATTTTGGTATTATTGTCTGACTTTTATATGACTTTATCTGATTGCTTATGTCAATATGATCGTTCTTGGTTTCTTTTAAATTGCTTCTATGTTATCCCTTCATCCCTTATTGTTGGTATTCTTCTTTTTGATCATGTCAAAAGGGGGAGAAAATATGTATTTTGTTGTTGTCCATTAAATTTTAAATGTAGGTACTCAACACATCTTCCCTTCCTCCTCCAACACAGAAGTTTGCATACATTACGGGGGAGTATAATGCGCATACATCACGGGGGAGTCATCAATAAACAACAATGGTTTTGTCATAATCAAAAAGGGGGAGAATGTAAAAATACATGTTTTTGATTATACACAAAGACCAATGGTGACAACGCTCAAAGCAACAAAAAGAAGAATTCCTCCAAAACATTTCCAAACATCTTTTGATGAATTAAAAATAGATAGATTATTTAAAGGTAAATGATTCAAGCCATAATTCAACTACAAGAGAACCTTACATGTTTTGCATATGCATAAACAATTTTTTCAAAAGTCCAAAATAATATTTTCAAAATGTTAGAAAACTTTATTTTTGACTAAATACAACATTGTAATCGAATACAACACAGGTGTATTCGGATACAGATGAAAATTGCTAAGTCAGTAGCAAAAACGTCTCATCTGTATTCGACTACAACCAAGGTGTATTCGAATACAGATGAAAAATTGCTAAGTCAGAAGCAAAACCATCTCATCTGTATTCGACTACATCCTGCTGTATTCGAATACAAATGAAAAATTGCTAAGTCAGTAGCTAAAACTCTTCATCTGTATTCGACTACACAAAAGTGTATTCGACTACACAGTGAAAAATTTGAATAAATTTAAACGTTGCAGTGAGTTGTATTCGAATACAGATATCATGTAATCGAATACAACTGGAAGCAATGCAATTTTTCAGTTCTGAATTCAATCTAAAACATTGCAATTCTTCCTCAAACCTTTTGGATCAATGGCCACGAATCTGAAGAGATGTTTATGGAATATAAATATGTCATAACTTCAGATTCAAAATAATAAAATCCAATTACACAATTTCAAAGATTTTGAACCAACTTTTCTGAATTTTTTCTCAAAGTTATTTTCAGAAATTCAAGTACTTGCATATCATTTTCATATCCTTAAGGTTCTCAACGTACTTGAATAAATCTTGGATTGTTATCATTCTACCTCCTTCTTACTCTTATACTCTTATCAAAACAACAAGTGTTTGTAAAAGAAAGTTGTACTTTCTTTAAGTGTTATATCTAAGATAGTAGTGTTCTATCATAGAAAGTTTGTTAGAAGATTGTAGCCAAGGTCCCAGGGTGAGGACTTGTACATATTCTGACAGATAGTGAAGAAAATCTCTTGTGGTGAGCAAGAGGACTGGATGTACCCTTGGTTATAAGGGGAACCAGGATAAATCTGCAGTGTTCATTTACTTACTGTTATTTACTTCTTCATCTACCAACATTAAACTCAAAAATCAATCACTAAAATTCTGAAAACTGTTAAAATACCCAAACACCTAATTCACCCCCCCTCTTAGGTGCACATCTGATCTTACATTATCCCTTCTTGCCCAAGCATCTCTATTGCCTCCACTTGTTCCATCATTCGGTTTCTTAACATATTTGCTTCCTCTTGTTCCTTCAACCACGCATCTCGGTACATAGCAACAACTTATTGTTTCTCAATTTTTTCTTCTTCTATCCTTGTCTTATATTCTATTACCACTCTCTCCAACTGTTGTTTCAAATCTTCCAATTGTCTCTTCGCATTTCTTTCACTGCTTTCTGAATCTTTCAACCATTTTCTCAACTTTTCAACCTCCTCTCGCGCCTGGTCTCTTTCTTGTCTTCTCAAACATAAAGACTCGTCTGAAGCCCTTAAATTGCATTGAAGCTTGAGCTTATAATCCTCTTCTACCTTTACCCTCTTATTTGATCTTTCAAGAGAAATCGTCTTCTACTCATTTTCCAATAGGGCGAACTCATATGCTTGACGGACTACGATCAACTCTTCTCGCATATTCTTCTTTTCCTCTTCCGCCTCGAGAATTGATGCTTGCAATTTCTCAATTTCTTCACTAATGATAATGAGTTGCATTGGTGTTTCATCGACCACTTCATAGGTACAGCGAAAAGGCAACTTAATCTTTTGGACCCTATTCTTGACCCATTGTCGGTAGCAATCATCTGCACCACAACTTCTACTTCCTAGTTCCTTCCCTTTTCTGATTATCGTCTTCCAAAATTGACGTACTCTCCTCAAATCTTCAATGTTTTCTAAACCCATTTCATAAAGAATAAAATGGGTTATTAGTTTTTGCATTGGTTCTCCTATGATAGGATACCCAAGTTGCCTCAAGGCCAATACTGGATTATAATTCACACAACCTCTAGTCCCCATAAGTGGCACATTAGGGAATGTTCCACATTGATATATTACTTCCACTACAAGAAAAACATGTTTTTGTGGCGGCCAAATGCCCTCACAAAGGGAGAAAAACAGCACAACAGGAGAATTTGTGGCTGCCTTTGGCAGTCACAAATAAGCCAGTCACAAAGGTTTGTGGCTGCCAAAACGGCCACAAAATTCAACTTTTTTGGTTACCATTTGTGAGGGCTTAAGCCCTCACAAAATTGTGACGGAAAAGTCCGCCACAAATTTGTGAGGGCTTAGGCCGCCACAAAGGACTGCAAATTTAAAACAGTTGGCGTTTGTGAGGGCTTTGGCCGCCACAAAATCTGTCCTTTGTGAGGGCTTAGGCCGCCACAAAAGATGACATGACATAAAGTAATCAGTTTGTGAGGGCTTTGGCCGCCACAAAAGGTGTCCTTTGTGAGGGCTTAAGCCGCAACAAATGTCAGACTTTATTAATTTTTTTTTTAAATTCGAAATTAATATTAAAAAAATGATATTATATATAAAAAATTAATATTAATATAATTTAAAAATTAAAAATTTAAATTGAAAATACATATTAAATATTAATAAATTATATATCTCAAACAAAATAAATTATATTTGAAATTATATTCAATTTAAAATAAATATTATATATTAATAAACTATATAAAATTATAAATTTAAATTATATATACCAAACAAAACAAAACTTTCCAAAATTAATAAATTATGTCATACAAACCAAAAATTAAACATACCATAATTAAATAATAATGTCTAGCAAATTCATACAAACCATAAATTCATACAAACCAAAAATAAAAATAGCAAATATTATTCAAATCCATCAATCATCGTAGTAATTGCTCTGATCATTAGCTCCACTCCCTCCATCATTATTTGAATGAATATTACCCGACGACAAAATTCCCTCAAAAGTATTATTAATTGGTGTTGGAGACAGCATTGTTTGAAATTGCAATTCATCTTCAAGTACACCACGACTAGTCGGTATGAGCCATAGCTGGTTTAGGTTGATTTAAATCTGGTCTGATCGAGCCAGCTGTTGGCATAGTTGGTCGGTATGGAGCTGGATCTGCTTGAGGTTGAGGAAGCTGCTGTGAAAATGATGAAACATTGTTGTTGCTGAAACATTGTTTACACGATCATTAATAAGATCAATGTTTTGTATATAAATTGTTTTATTTTTCAAAAGCATTATATATATTATTATTAACATCTACAAATTACTAAATAAAAAATTATGATATATTTTATAAATCAATTAAGTGAGCATTTACAAATAATATAATAAATCGTAATAGAGACTAATATATATATAAATTAAAATAAAATTTTAAATTATATTTAATGACCTTTTTCATAAAATAAGTCCTTATAAACAAAAATAGAGACCGTAAAAGTATATAAATTTTTTGTACGAACTCAACTACAACTCTTTGTAATAACTAACAACAAATATTAATATCATAAATTTTAATAATATTTTTATTATGTTTCAAATTTTTATTTATCATATATTATGTAAGCAACATAATTTCTAATTTTATTTTGGCCAAATATACCAACATTTCGAATGATGAACTTTTTATATATTATAAAAATAATATACAAATATTTTATATTTATGATATTACATATTTTATGATTAGATCATTATTATAAATGTTGTTTTTCATAAGTATTATTTTGTTGCTAAAAAATTACAATTTCCTAATATAATTATATTTTACCAACATAATAAATCATAATACTAATAATAATTATAATAAAAAAAATAGCACATCATCAACAATTAAAAAATTACTATATTTTAATTTGAGTATAAATTTTACGATTTAAATATTTTACCAGTAATTTGTTTAACAAATGTTACTAATATTTAAGTTTAAAAATAATATTATACTCAATTTAAAAAATAATATATTAGTCTACATTCTAAAATAAAATATTAAGTCTAAAAATATTTACAAAAATCATATAACAATAATAATTATATAATTAATAATCTATACTTAAAATGCATTACGTACTTGATGTCGAGTAGTGTCTGACTTGACGCTTACAAACAAGTAACAGCTATTCGCAATCACCACAATAACACCACTGTCAAAGAAAAAAAAATATTCATTAAAAATATAACTTCAAAAAAAAAATAACATTAAAAAATAAAATATAAACTATCAACTTACCAAAATTTAACAACTAAAAGAGAAATGTTTGAAGAAAAAATATTTGTAGAGAGAAGGTGGAGAGAAAATTTAGAGAGAAGGTAGAAATGAAAAATGAGAGGAAGGGTTATATTTATAGGAGAAGTCTGAAACTTTGTGGCGGCAAACACAGCTACAAAATTGGAATTTGTGGCAGCCTTTGCGGCCAGAAATATGGAATTTGTGGCGGCCTATGCAGCCATAAATGCCAACGGTACGCTACGCCCTTTGTGGCGGCCTTTGCCCTCACAAATGTGTATTTTGTGGCGGCCTATGCAGTCACAAACGAGTGACTTTGTGGCGGCTTTTGCCCTCACAAATGTGTATTTTGTGGCGGCCTAAGCCCTCACAAAGGACCAACGGTGTAATTTTGTGAGGGCTTTTGCCCTCACAAAATTCTGCTGAATTTCAAATCCTTTGTGAGAGCTTTTTCCGCCACCAATAACAACAAATTTGAATTTTAGTATTTGTGAGGGCTTTTTTGGTCAGTAATTTGTGAGGGTTTTTTTCAGCCACAAAATATTTTATAAGTTGGCCACAAAATGAGTGTTTTCTTGTAGTGTTCTTTTACCTCTCGCCATCTCGCACACCATCGAACTGTTTTTTCATTAAGATCTACCAACCTCTGATCCCATTCTCGATCATCCTTTATGTTAACACAACAGTTCTTGAAATCATTGATAGGGCAACGCTTTTGGCACCCACTATCAAACATGTGATTCACCAACCAGACGTACAAAACCGGTAAACAACACAAAATTCATTTGCGTTTTTTTTCATGACAGTAGTTAAGTGTATGGTACACGTCAGCGAGGACGGCTGTTGTAAGATTTTCCCCTCTATTCTTCAAGGCTAGGAAGACATCGATTGCTGCTAAATCTATAATTTTTTCATCACTCGGGAATAGAACAACTCCATAGATGGTGAGAGCTAGCACCTCATAAAAGCACTCCAATATTGGGCTTTAGCTAAATGATGTGCTCTTTTCTCAAAAAAACTTCTTAGGAAACCAGAAGTCCCTTTCTTCTTTTGGCTAATCAATATTTCCTCTTCAACCCTTAGTATCTCAACTATTTTGGTTGTGGATGGATAATTCCCCATGTAACGATAAGGTTTCCCTTTTTCTAGGGAGTAGCCTAAAATTGGTCCAAACTCTTCCAAAGTAGGCGCAAGTTGGAAGTCTTGAAAAGTGAAGCATCTCAAAGGAGAGTTGTAGAATTGAGACAAAGCGGTAATAGCCCCTATTTGTACATCCACATCCAATAAATCAAGAATCTTTCCATATTTCTTAGTAAACGTTGACCGATGATTAAGTTCCAACAAACTACGAAGTTCTTTTAAACTGTCAACCTGAGGCTTTTTGGCTTTCACATTCGTAGTTTTCCTTAGCATTGGGGTTGCAGTTTCATTGTTGGATCCCATTTTTAATCAAAGATATCCACACCCTAGCTTTGAATTCAATGGTTCTCTAATGGACCTACATAAAAATGAATGATTATGAATAATGTATGGTATGGTGTTGAAAATAATTTTTAATGCATGAAAGGAATGCATGATACTAAAAAAAAAATTAACTTTAACATTAACGATGAAAAACTACTTGCATGGATGCAATAAAGAAAAAAAATTGAAAGGTATATTAACGTCGGATGATGGAGAAAAAAACAATAAATAAAATATAAAATAAAAAATAAAAAAAATCTGCTATTTAAAAGCAAGAAAGCTAGGATATGACTTAGATGCATTCTAACCAAGATTAGAGAAATTTTAAAGTCTATAAGCTTCTAAATTCGTGAATTCTTTCCTGGGCGGGTTCTGTAACACCCCAATTTTTCATTATCTTATTTTAATAGTATTATGATACGCTACTATTTTTATGTGAGTGTTATTATGTGTTCTAATTTTTTTATGTGTGTCTTGTATGTTTGCCTTAGTAGTTAATTTAAATCATTAATATTAACTGTAATTAACTTACAAAAATTAAAATAAAATAAAATATGTATATATATAGATATATTTAAATAAATCAAATACAAGGAGTGAATTTGTTAATTTGTGTTGCTACGCTAGTTGTTACCTTTAGTACTAGTAGAATGAGTTAATAATAATAATAATAATTATTATTATAATAATAATAATAATAATAATAATAATAATAATAATAATAATAATAATAATAATATACTAGGTGTATATATACATATCTGTTCCTAATTTTGAGGAATGCAATTTCCTCTCACGCTGTTAGAAGCATAGCAGCCGCATAGCAGAAAGAAAAAAGGGTTAGCGCATAGCAGCCGCATTCCAAGCATAAATCCAAATTCCCAATTCCAATTTCCAAATCCTAATTTCAATTCCAAGGTGTGCTATTCCTCATTCTTTCTCCCCTGTGCTTGTCAAACAATTACAATAATAGTTGAAAATTAAAATTCTGCATATGGCTAGTACCGTGCAATTGATAATATGATTTAGATATTTTGCCTTATTCCTTCCTTTTATCGGAATGATTATTATGCTGATAGTATTTTATAGCTTTTCTTTTTATTTATTTTGCAAATTATGATTGTTATGCTGATAGTTATTTTATAGTTTTTTTTCATTTTGCAAAATAAAATTTAAATGCTGATGGTTTATTTTATAGTTATTTTTAATTTTTACCGATTCTCAAAATAAATTATTTTACGATTTAGTTTGTGTAAATGGTAGTAACTTAATATTTTGATATTACTATACTATGTTATGAAAGGAGCAAATTTTATATTCTGTATGTTCATAGAAGGGCATCAATTCATCAAGATTCATATTTTTCTTAGAATAAGTTGTATGAAATACTGATATGTTTCATGTTTATTCAATGAATACCTAATTACCCCTAAAATTGTAAAATTGAATTTTGAAGCTGGAAATACAAACCATATAATTAAATAATAATATCTACATGCATATTGGCATCTTTATACATTATGCGCTTGTCAATCTGCATTCTCTATATTCCAATCTGATTTCATTTAGAATATAGAAAGAAAAATAATAGTTGAAATCTCTACGAGAACTTTGGGGCTTAGGTAATTTGTTGTATTATCAAAGATCCTAAAAAGTCATTTATTGTATTTTCATGTATGTATTATTAATAAATAAATAATCTCAAATTGTTTAACACCCAAACTATAAATATATGCCATATTTATTTAAATATGCGAGTCTATTCTATTTTAATTAAAATTAAACATTCTTTTATGTTGGTATACTAATATGGATATTTGATGATATTAAATATATTTTTAGTTATATTATAAGTAGTAGATAGTTTATTTAACTAATTTTAATAAATAATTTATGTATCTATTGGAGCAAGTAATTAATTTGTAATTGGTTGTTGCGTTGATTTATTCTCGCTCGCGGACTATTAGAGACGGTGGTTGGCGAAGACACGACACATTAAATCAGCGGATCGACTTCGTTGGGAGGAATCTTCAGCTAAGGTAAGGGGTGAGATGAGGCTCGATTTTATGAATATAAAATAACGTGAGATGAACGGGAATACCGAAATTCCCAAATATTCATCCGGGGCTCACTACGTACGGTCGAGCCCTATTGAGCAATAATAATTAATTAATAATATATGAATGGTAACAGTGAGGACTAAAATATAAATTTGCAACCTATAGAATTGTTGTGAATTTATTTATAGCAAGACTGCACGTTGAATGGTTTTTATGAAATGTGATGCGGATTGTTACTATATGAATAATATATATTGGAGTGTTCTTGCTATTTGATTGAAATCGTGAAATTATTTGAATGTGCTATCTGTTGATTTTTTTATTGCGATTGATAATATTGGGATTGTATTGTGATTGTTGATATAAATATATAATGATGAATGTTGGGAAGTCAAACTGAAATTTATTGAGTTGTGATGATCGAGTAAGTCTGAGATGTGTTGTAGATGTTGGAGTTTGGATTATTTTGTCATCATATAGGGAGGGTCTGACAAACCTAGCGATTCGGGGAAGTACAACTGAATGAGCCTGATCGTGGAGGGCTACAGTCGAACTGTAAGGTAAGACTGATAGACCTTGGGGGTACATCTAGTGGAGAATTCCTAAGTGGATTAGTGGGTTATTCCCTAAGGCCGGGAACTACCGTGCAACACAAGAGTACCCCGACTGTCGCGTATATGTGTCTCGGGTTGAGTTGAGGGGATCTATGAGGACTTGGCCATTCATGAATTGTCCGTCCACTCTTGTAGTGGCATAGTATCAGGCCTCCTAACCAAGTACTTCAGAGTAGAATGGTACCAAATGATGAAGTATAGAGTATAGTACCTGCATAACATTTTATCCTTGTAACTGTTTATTGTGATTGAATTAGAATAACCTTAGATATTATATTATTGAATGTTCTCCTTATTTGTACTGTTTGCCTGATTGCGTGTTCTTCTCGTGTATTCTATATTGTTACATAATTTCGAAACTCACCCCTCGATGTTTGTGTTTGGCGTTTGCGATGGACGCAGACGAGCCGAAAGCTACAGGTGAAGAATAATGCTCCTGAAGTGTAGGAAGCCGTATTATCTCGAAGACTTCTATTTTCTACCTTTTTGTTAACGTCATTTTTGGAACTTGATTTATTTTGGGAATTTCCACTCTGATAGTGACATCGGGTTGGGACTACATTTACAATTATCATTAAACTTGTGTATGTGTGTTTCTCAAGGGATTTTGTTAATTACTGCTACGATTACGTGATGCTCTTTGCCAAAAAAAAAATGTTTGGAATTTTATATATTTATTTATTTGAAGGATTTAATTATTTTAAGAAAAAAAAAATTATTTGGGGTTTAGGGTGTCACAGGTTCTATAGTCCTAAAATTCATTGGTCTCTAGAGCCAAGTACTCGTATTGAAACATCACTACAAATAGGAAGTACATCTAAAATGTAGGTATTTTCAATAGAGTCACACTCTAGACGAGATTTTCGCAATAACCAAATAGGATGTACATCCAATATGATTACCACTAAACCCCTAACTAAACTTAAGCTTCACTCAGGCCCGGGTATAGGGTCTCACTCATAAGTGTGTGAGTAAGTGAATGTGTAGTGTGTGAAGAGAATCACAATCCAATAAACGATGTAAAATACTCAACACACACACACACACATATATATATATATATATATATATATATATATATATATATATATATATATATATATATATATATATATATATATATATATATAAAGATAATGACTACAAGAAAATAACTAATACACAATAAAGGCATAAAGTAAAGAAAATGAAAAGAGAAATAAATATAAAAGAAGTCAAAAAAAAAAATTGAACAATTAATTATGTTAGGCTTGACTCTCTAACAATCCCCAGTGGAGTCGCCAGCTGTCGCGGCCTAAAATTTCGAGTGTTTCTCAAATTCAATAGAGTCGCCACCAAAGTTTATTTTAAAATAGGGAAAATATTGGAAAACCCTTAAAAATAAAAATAAAAATAAAATAAAAAAATGGTTTTTGAAACCAAATTTTGAGTTCGGGAGTCGATTATGCGTAGGGAATGTATTAGCACCCTACGACATCCGTTAAAAAACGATTACCTATAATTAATTGTGCAAAATTAATATTAACTTAAATATATTTATTTCTCCTTTTTAAAATGCAAATATAATATTTTTACGAAAATAATCTAATGATAAAAGTACATTTAAAATATAGAGAGAAAAAAGTTTTTTTGTTATTATGCTTGACAAGAGTGCGATCTTGCTCCTATGTATCTCCCGGTGCGATGGAGAAATCAAAGCTACGTAATTCTTGGGTAGAAAATGAGGATGTGTTGATTGCTTTGAAAGAAATTGCGTTTTGTTGTTGATAAAAAAAAAATTTTGAAAAAGAATTTGTTTGATTTGAATAAAATTTTAAAATGCAAATTTTAAGACTATTTAGTCGTACAACTCGTGTCTCGAAAAAATTTAGGACTAAAAAGATGTCACATCTAATTTAATCCTTTTAAGAATATTTTATCATTTTTGGTTTTAAATATTTAGTTTTAAAATTGTCAAGTAGTATAACTGGTATCTCGCAAAATTTAAGGAGTAAAAAGATGTCACATCTAATTTAATCCTTTTAAGAATAATTTATCATTTTTCGATTTCAAATATTAAGTTTTAAAAATATCAAATAGTATAAATGGTAACTTGAAAAATTTAAGGAGTAAAAAGATGTCGCATCTAATTTAATCATTTTAACAATATTTATTATTTTTTGTTTTAAATATTAAGCTTTAAAAATGTCAAATAGTATAATTTGTATATTAAAATTTTAAGGGGTAAAAAGATGTCACATCTAATTTAACCCTTTTAAAAATATTCT
>JBBPBP010009779.1:73210597-73233323 GCA_037974735.1 Cicer chorassanicum
TTCTATCATTACTTTCTTTTTTAAGAAAAAAAAAATAGATACTAAAGTTTAAGTGATTCTTCCAAATATTTTACAATTCAATAACTGAGGAAACATAGTTCGTTTTAAAATTAAATAGCAGAACCCAAATAAGAAAAATCTGTTATAATATAAAATAAATGATATTTATCGCTAATTAATTATGTTCATAATTATTTACATTAAACAGAATTATTTATATTAAATGGAATAAATATGATTTATTAGTTAAATAAAATAAACATATGTAACAATAATTATTAGCTAACGTGAATATAGGTACAAGGCATGATTTAAGGGATCTGACTAAGCAATTTTCCAATGTGAATATAGAAATAGAAAGAAATCTATTATACTCTCTGACCAAGCAGTTTTATAACGCAAGATAAAACAAAAATCTCAAACAAAAAAAACCACCAAACATAACACATTTTAACATTCACAAACGCAAAAACCCCAACCAAATCCCAACCAAACCACAAAATCCCAACCAAACCACCGTTTACACAAACTCAGACAAAATTTACAGACAAAATCTCATCTTTCTAGTTTTAAATCTTAGTTTCTAAAGTTTACCTACTTCAATAGTGTACAGTTTGAACAAAAGAATGAGAAAATACATGCGGATGCCGATGAAGATCGAATGGTGGTGTGCAACGTTTTGTTCGGATGGCTTTCCGGATGCCGGTGAAGATCTGGATGCCGGTGAAGATCGAGGCGATTGTTAAAATGGGGTGTTGTTAAAATGGGTTTGAATGTGTTTATGGGTATGAATTTTCTTCTCTTTTGATTTTTTGACAGGGCGTGGTATTGAAATGAAACGGAGAGGGCGTGGTATTGAAATGAAAACGGGCAAGAAAATCATGAAAATAAAATGATTTTAAATAAAATGAAAAACAATAAAATAAAATGAAAATAAAATAAAATAAAATAAAATAAAATAAAAATAAAATGAAATTAAATGAAAGTAAAATGAATGAAATAAAATAAAATGAAGTTAAACATTACATTAAAATAAAAATGAAAATTATATGTATATTTTTAGAGTTATTTTTAGTTAATCGGACAAAATTGAGGTACTACAATACCCTTGCAAATTCTAACAAGTTTTAAAAAAATCATTTATGAATCTTTTTTAGTAAAAAAATTGTGACATGACTAATTTTGGATGAAGTGGCACATGGTGAGTGTCTAATTGTTGTTGACTAGACAATATTTAATCTTTAAAATTAAAAGTCATTTTATTTAATTATTTAATTATTTATTAAAAAACTTAAAACTAATTAATTAATTAATAAACCAATTAAATAATAAAAACTCAATAATCTTTATCTTCAACCCCAAATTTTTTAATAAAAACTCAACAACCTTCATCTTCAATCATAATTTCTTCATCTTCAAATCACAAATTATCATATCTGGATCCAAATCCTAAAAATTCTAATATCTCATTTTTTTAACATTGCAGGAGCATATTAGGAGATTGGTTGCAGGAGCATATTAACATTATTTTTATCTATTAATTCTATTTTATTTTGCAATTTTGCAGATCAATATTGCTCCCAAAGCATCCTTGAATGAACATAAGAATAATGACACAAGGCAAGAGTTACAAGAGCCAGAAAAATTAGCTCTCGATCCTAACAATTTTTTGACTCCTAATGAATTAGTGAGAGAAAAGTTGTCTCATGAAGAGATCTTGTCTCTTCCAATGTTTAGGTAAGAATCCTATTATTAACGACTTTCAAATAGACCAAACACACGCCAATCAAACACACTGCAAACAATGATGCACACTCTTAATGTATGTAATCAAACTTTTGATTAGACAAACACGAACAAGGCTATTACGAGGAAAAACTTTGTAGATACCCAACAAAGCCAAAATGTCACTCCACACTTTTGTATAGAAATGACACTAAAAAAAAGACGTTGAAGAGGCTCATTATGATCATAATTACTAGAACAATATCGAAGATTTTGACCTAACACCCATCTACAAACCAAATTATCTTTTGTAGGTAATATGTTAATAAATAGTCTCCGCGCAAACAAAGAAACTTTCAACGATACTAAGCAACTCTGGATTTAGCTCATCTAAAGTAAACAACTCACTTTAGAGAATAAAATAAGTAATGTCAACAATTGATGATTAAATGAATTAGAGTAGTTTTATCGTCAAATCTTTTTAAAATAGGAAGAAATACAATGTATTTTATTTTATCCAATATTATTATTATTATTATTTACAATTTTGTCTGCGACACGATACCAACTTAAGCATAAGGAAGTACTCCATTTTATTTATCATTAACGAAGAATTATATAACTATTTTTTTTACTCAAGAACTATATAATATCATATAAGATAAAATTAATACATGTAATAATTCTCTTTACTTAAAAATATATTAAAAAATTATATTTTAAATTTATTTTTGGAAACATCCCCTATTATATTTTTTTGGTTCTAGAATATCCCTTATTAGATTTTGACCTAACTTATTATTTTTGGGAAAATAAGTTAATAAAAATAGGTAAAATTTGGAAAAAATATTTTCTTATTATATTTTTTTATTTTACTATGTAATACTCAAACATTTTTGCATGAAATCTAATTCCTTGACCGCCGTTTCTATCTATGGTTGCATCAACGTCATCAATTTTTTTATCTGGATAAGCAAATTAAATATCATCTTCGTCGTTTTACCATTCATACTATTACACATGTTTATCTTAAGGTTAATCAAATTGCTTATTGTTTAGCAATAATGATGAGTTTGATTAATTTAAATTATGATGAGTTTGATTAATTTAGATCATGATAGAGTCTTTGAAGTCTCTCCCCCATCTATCTCTAGTTGTACTCCTAATCTCATAGCGGTAATTTTTTCGATGTTTTTAGCGTTTGTTTTTTGAGGTTTGTCCTTTTATTTTCTAAAAATAAAATTACAAATATTAAACTAATTTTATTTACATAAAGTATCAAACTTATAAATATATATATTTAAAAAAAATTAACCAAATAGATATATTTTTTCTAATAATATATATTAGTTTTAGGTTGAAAAATACAGAAAAAGCGCGAAAGCCAATAAGAAATACTACGAACTAATTAAATACTCCTAAGTATGCAAGTTCGAAAATGTGTTCAAAAACAATCTTATGGAAATAATTAAGAAAATTCTCTATGATAAAACAAGTTTAAGTATGCACCAAAAAAAAAACGTTTAAGCAAGGCGCTCAATAGATATCTCTTTATTTCAAATGTAAGTAAAAGTGAATAAAAAAATTAATATATTTAATCATTAATTTTATACGTTTTATTTTTGTTTATAGTTGAAATCGAAATATATATAGGTAAGAACCCTTGATTATTATTAAATATAAAAAAGTAAATACTAAAACCCTTACATATATTTGTTTAAACCCTTGGTTGCCTTCTCTACTGGGTTCAGCCGTTTCAACGTCGATTCCCTTAAAACCCATCACCACTTACAGTCTCTCTCTCTCTCTCTCTCTCTCCACACACTTACACATATTAGCATATATATAAGAAGAGATTCACTTGTTTGTTTTTCACTCACTCAACGACGTCGTTTTCCTCTTCCGCCGCCCTGTATGTGTTACTGTTATCCCTTCTATTGCGCTCTTAGATACATTTTACTAATAACAATTTCTCTCTCCCTCTCTTTGTTCTTTGTTTTTTATTATTATTATTATTTATTTTTTCGTTCTACTCGCTCTCTGTTTTCTTCTATTTACTGTTTATTTATTTATTTATTTTATAATCAGTATATGTTTGATGATGTCTCAAAGAAAATATTTGTTTATTGAAAAACCTAGAAATTAAGTATCAAACCGTATTTACATATATAAAATGTATGGAAAAGATTAATTGGTGAAATTTATCATGTTATTACATGTAAATTGCAATTGATTGGAGTGTATTTGGTGTGTAATGTTTCATTTCTATGAGAGATTATTGAGAAATTGATTGGAGTTGTTGTAGTTGTAGTTTTGGACGATGGGATGGAGAGAAGGAATGATGAAGAAAATTTAGGGTTAGAGTTTGCTGTTTCGAGATTCATTTGAAGAAGCAGTGAATGGGAGAGGAAGGTTGTGAGTGGCACTGTTCCTTGACTGGCAATGTTCTAACATAATATTGTCAAATAGCAGCCCCATTGAGTTGCAGAATATTAATAAACTGCTGTTGTCATGATTTAGTACAAAATGTTGTCAAACAATGGCCAAGAAGGTGGAAGGGGATGGTGGAAAGATAGGGTTGATGGAAGGAATGAGGTAGAAAATTTTAGGGTTTGGTGTTGGAAGATTTATTTGAAGGAGTGGATGAGAGATGAAGGTCGAACAACTTTGAATGTCTTGGTTGTGAGTGGCTTAGTTCCTTGATTGACAATGAACCGGTTTTCTGCGATCCATGATTGACAACATTATGTTTGAATGCTTAACTCTGGTGAGAGAAAGAGAACAACTCTGTAGAACCTAGTGACGACTGTTCGATACTCCTTTGCTATGCAATGAGGCAAATAATACTCCCTTACACGATCTCTTTGTTTTTATATATGAGGTTGAAGCTTCCCCTGAGATCGAAGATTGCCTAAAAAGTTTAGGAGACCTTTTCACTTTCAAATTGTTTGTAGAAGTTTGTCCTTAGCAGCTGAACTTTTGTAGCTTTTTAAACCTATGTTGTCAAATAGCAGCAATATCGGCGCTATAGCATAACAGATTTTGTTGAATCAGCTATGAAAAACGCAACGCTATCCTAGTTTTTCTATTAGGACAATAGCTGCTGCTATTCCAATTTCTGGTTGCGGAAATAGCGGCAATAGCACAAAAAAAGAGAATTTTAGGGTTTTTAAAAATAAAAAACTGAAGATTTTGCACGAGTGCCAAACATCGCCTATTTTTATAATAGAAAAACTAAAGAGTTAGTGAGTATTACTCTTATATTCATTATAATACGTATACCATTCAAATTTAAACTCACTCTTGCTTGGTTGATTTGTTATTAATCTTTTGTATAAGTTTTTATTTTTAGCCGGCTTGTTAATATGTGATTTCTTCCACTTTTTAATGCCCTTTTAATGTTCCATTTTTTTTGTTTTTTAGGATTAGACCTACTTTAATGGAATTTCGAACTCATATTATTATCCCTATTATTAACAATGAGTAATCTGATTCAGGAACACAAGCCAATAAGCTGAAGAGAAAAATATATCGTGTGGGAATACTTCAGTGTGGAAACTGTTGGAGCTGGATGTACAAAAGCTTACTGTAAACAGTGCAAAAAGTCTTTCTTATATAACCGATTTAAAACTGGCTGGAACAAATCATTTGTTAAGACGCACTTCTTTTGGAATCTGTCAAGTAATGCAGCAGAAAAGCGAACAAAACTCATCTCCCCAGAATGGTTGTCTGCAAGATGCTGCCAAACCATCCAAGAAACGGCAAAGAGCTAATGGTATCTTATTTGATCAGGAGCGTTGCAACCATGACATTGCTAAAATGACAATTCTACATGATTATTCTCTTGATATTTTGAAACACCAGGGCTTCATTGATTTCGTGCAGACTCTTTGTCCCCAGTTCAATCCATCATGTTTGAATTCCGTTGAAGGGTTTTGTGTTTCTATGTACCTCAGAGAGAAGCAAAATCTGTTAGATCTCATTAATGGGATTCCTGGACGACTCAACCTGACGTTGGACTTGTGGACTTCAAACCAGTCAACAGGGTATGTTTTTATTCGAGGACACTTCGTTGATAGCGATTGCAACTTACATCATCCTATTCTCAATGTTGTTACAGTACCTTTTTGCGATTCAGATGATTCCCTAAACCAAGCCATAATGACCTGCTTATCGGATTGGCATTTGGAGGGTCGGGTACTTACCCTTGCAGTTGATAAATCTTTCGCAAGCGAGACTGTGAAGGTAAATTTGCAAGGCCATCTCTCTGTTAATAACCATGTGATTCTCAGTGGTCAGTTATTAAACCAGAATTGTTATGCCCGTGTTCTCAGTCGCCTTGCACTAGATGCACTACAAGCAATGGGAGAAACTATTAGCAAAGTTCGTAAGTGTGTGAAATTTGTGAAATTTTCTGAATCTCATGAAGAGAAGTTTATTGAGCTTAAACAACAACTTCAAGTACCTAGTTTGGTGAACCTTTTAATTGATGACCGATATAAATGGGATACAACATACCATATGCTCGTAGCTGTCTGTGAATTAAAGGAAGTCTTCGCTTGCTTTGATACCACCTGTCCCGATTTCACAATGACTCTAACTATGGACGACTGGAAGCAGGTTGAAACTCTCCGCACATATTTGAAGTATTTGTATGATGCAGCTCACGTTTTAACTGCCAGACCGCACCCAACTGCGAACTTATATTTTCATGAAGTCTCAAAACTTCATGTGGAGTTGACTAATGCAGCCTTTGGTCATGATCCTTTTCTCAGTAGTTTGATTTTGCCTTTGCACAAAAATTTCGATCAGTATTGGACAGAAAGCTGTCTCATGTTGGCAGTTTCTGTAGCCGTGGACCCGAGGCATAAAATGAAACTTGTGGAATCCACCTTCGCTAAGATATTTGGAGAGAATGCTGAGCCATGGATAAGAATAGTTGAGGATGGCCTTCATGAACTATTTATTGATTATAACACTGATATGCTTCATTTTACGGCATCAATTGGCGATGAAGGGGATGATATTATGTCGAGGACAGAGCCATATGAAGGGCCAGTTGATGGTTCTCTTTTTGTTGATGAAGGTGGAATTTCAGACTTTGAGTTTTTTATATCTGATTTTACTTGTATGCAGCAATTCAAGTCGGAATTGGATGAATATTTGGAAGAACCTCTACTGTCCGATGTAAAAGAATTTGATATTCTGAGTTGGTGGAGGGTAAATCAACCGAAGTATCCAACACTGTCTAGACTCGCATCTGATATTTTGTCAATGTCGATATCCACTGTGTCTGCAGATTCTGTTTTTGACACAGAAATTAGAAAAATGGATAACTACCGTAGTTCGTTAGACTCTCGTACTCTTGAAGCCCTTATTTGTGCCAAGGACTGGCTCGGGTATAAATCTATACCTAAAAATGTTTCAAATACACTTGAGAAAATGAAACTTTAGAAGGGAGTGATAGAATCTCAAGTATCTATTAGGTATTCGTTCAAATTTTGAAACTATTGTTCAGGTCAATTAATTTGTGTGATAATTGTCAATACATGTTTTTATAGAATAGATAGATATTGATTCTATTCGAACTTCATCTTTTGGCAAAAAGTAACTCATCTGTGTAACACAACAATTGCATTCATACTTTTCATGGTTTGAATTGGAAACCAGAAAGATTCATAGTTTCAAACATTCAATGAAAAAATTATTATTATTATTATTATTATATTTTTCACATTATAATTATTCTCTACTAAGTTGATGGGTGTACTTAGAGGAAGAGAATGTGTATATTGGGCACAAGTATGCAAAGTTTATTCAGTTTGTGTTCAATCCTATGAGTTCTTGGACAGAACAATTTATTTTTACATTCCAGGTTCTTTTAAAGGCAAAGATTTTTCAGACCTGGTTCTTTTTGGAAGATCAAGTGAAACATAAAAACCATTTCTGTCAAAAACTCTCTTTGGTTTATTGGTGTCATAATGAATACCTTCAAGGATTTGGCACCTGATGCAATAACATCTATGCAAGAAGAAGCATAACACTTTTCCTACCACTTGTGTTACCCTGTTGAACCCATCATTCAAACTGAGTTAACAAGTAAAGAAAACGAGTCAGAGTATATTAGATGGCTGAATAAGTCTCCAAAATACTTTTTGTTCATCTCTTTTGGGAGTGGTGGGAACACTCATAATCAGATGAGATATACTTTTGCTTACAATTTAGTGGCTGTGGTTTTTTTTGGAGTGTGAGAGTTACAAATATTTAGTTTATGTTCTAAATTAGTCTGCGTACTGTCTGAGATAGGGACTGAAACTTACAAGAGTATATGACGGGGAACAAAAATATATTAACTCTATTTGATATATAAAACCTTTGGTTTCTTAAATTCTTTTCATTTTATTTTAAAGTTACTACTCCCCCCTCTGTATCTGATTTTTGGCCTTTTAAGTATTTTATTTTTATCTCAAAATTTTTGTTCTTTTTAAAAATCAAGTTCCAATTAATAATATATTTTCTGTATATTTTTACAAACTCAAAAACACATGGCTAATGAATTTTATTTTTATTTAATGAATGAAGAGTAAAAAAAATTGAATATACCTAAATTTCTTATTTTTTGAATGCGTTTTAAGGTTAAAATAACTAAAGATTAAGAACACATAGAGTAATATTTATCATCATTTATGTTAGTTTTCCGTTTCATATTTTAAAAGATAATTTTTTTACTTAGTAAAATACTTTGACAACACAAATAAATTATTTAATAAAAGATATTTATCTTTTTATAAACAAAAATCTTTATCCTTTTAAAAAAGATATTACTTCTCTCTAAATACAGAATTCTCTTAAATTTTTTAATTTTTTATAATCACTTTGAACTTTAAACTATATTAATTATTTTTTTATTAATATATCTTTAATTAATTAATTTACATATTTTTCTACGACTAATAATAAATACTACAATATCTCCAAAATTAATTATCTTTTCTCAAAGTAAACATAAAAAAATATTACAATGACTAGTTCAATTAACAAATACAATTATTTTTAAACTAGTTATCATATATTGAATTTTAACTCGAAATCTCTTAAATTCTTACTATTTCATCTGAATTAAAAAAATACAATAAATACTTTACAAGAAATCAAGTTATGAGTCACATTTCCTCCCTCCACTTAGGGGTGTACGTGGGTTGGGTTGGGCGGGTTTTGATAAAACCCAAGACCCGACCCGATCGATTATCTTTGGGTCGGGTTAAGTTCTAAACCCGTATTTTTTAGTTAACCCGAACCGACCCGACCCGATCAAGAACGGGTTGGGTTGGGTTGGGTTGGCGGGTCATACATAAATAATAACCTATTTTTTTTATTTTACAAGAAAACATATTGAATGAAAATATATTTAATACTTGAATGTCTCAAAACTATAAAATTTCAATCAAATTATGCAATTCTTTAAAAAACTCATCAACCTCTCACACAAAAAAATAAATCCAACAATCTTCAAATACATAAATAAATTCAACAACAGTAAATCAATAAAAATTGGGCCTTATAAAAAAAGTGCAATTTTAATAATTAAAAATTGATAAAATAAATTTTAGTCCATGTATGTAACAAGAAAAAAATGCACATATAGTATGTTATTTTGTCATGACCAACCTATGTCCCAACAAAGATTAACCAGGTTACACATAATCCACCGACCATTTTAATTTACTAAGTACCATTCATTTGTTTATAGTTACCATTTTCAAATAAAATACTAAAAAAAAGTGTTTAATAGATTTAAATATAAAAAATTTAAACTAAATTCATCGTAAGCTTTTGCATAAGCATCAATTTTGCTCATAAATAGTATTTAACTCAAATGAATATTATTTAACTAAAATAATTTGTATTTAACAAATGTAAAAAATTTAAACTAAATTCATTATAAGCATAAGCTTTCTGTTCATACCTTTATTACGTAAAACTATAACAAAAAATAACATTTAAATAAATAGTATTTAACTCAAATTAAATTGCTCATTTGAAAGAGACAATTCAAAAATTAGATATGAATTTTATGAGTAGACATATACGAGATTACAATGTCAAAAAAATTAAACGAGTTCAGTGTTTAGCCTAGACGCATGAACACCTTGCATCAACATTCATATAAAAATCATTTGTTAATAATATCTTATTATAACTAATTCGTATAAAATCAGTTATGAGCACCTCTAGAACAAAAGAAGAAAGTGGACAGCTGCGCGACTTCAAAAAGTCTTGAAGAGGGTATAGGCAGAAAGTGGATGAAGGCACCTGAAAATCTAAATAAGAAGAAGAGTAATGAAACCCTATTGAACTAGTCAAACAATTTTTTTTTTTAAAAAAATATAACTAGTTACCGGGTCGGGTTGACGAGTTCAAATTGTTAAACCCATTACCCGACCCAAATATAAGCGGTTTTCAACGGGTTGGGTTGGGTCGGACTCGAAAGTGATCGGGTACGGGCAAAAATCGGGTTGGGTTGGATTGGGTGATCGGGTTGGCGGGTCGACCCGCACCCATGTTCACCCCTACCTCCACTCTCGGTTTGTGTTGGACTTGAAACTAATGAATGAGCTTAATAAAATCACAAATTTTTCATTGTAACATAGATGCAATCTTACATTATAAATTACACATTGCTATGCTAGTTTATGTTAGGTGACATCTTCTTCATGTTTAAGTCTTTCATTTCCAAAATTGTTACTTTCACTTTCCTTGTTCATCAAGAGAATGATTTCCAACACTCCGATCGCTATGCTTGAAACTTGCAATTTCATGTATCAATTAAACCAAATTCACTCACACATAATCAAAATGGGTCACTCTTCAAACCGTGTGTTTGTAACTAAAGTTATAATCTTCTGTGTTACAAAGGAATCAGGGGATGTTTTTTATGCACGTAAGGTGTTTGACACAATTCCTCAACCAAGCGTGTTCATTTGGAATACTATGATCAAAGGGTATTCTAGAATAAACTGTTCCAAGAGTGGAATTTCTGGGTTTGCAAATACTGGTCGGATTGATTTAGCGCGAAAGTATTTTGATCAAATGCCTGAAAGAGATTATGTTTCTTGGACTGCTATGATTGACGGTTACCTTAGAATGAACCGTTTCTTAGACTGCAACTATTCCTTTTTCACACTCCCACACGACAACTATTTTTTCCAATCTCTCCTCCATTACTTAACCACAACCCATTTCATTAATTTTGCTTTCCATTGACCCAAACACCCAGTCACAACCTAAAAGAAAAGTTCTTGTTCCATGTGTAGAAAGAAGAGGAGGGAAAGCTAAAAGAAAATAAGAATTGGAATATAATATGGTTTAGGGTTCACCCTTTTGGGGTTCTTTTGCAAAGTGAGCATTCCTCACTAATTGACGAAACTTCATTTTGTTTTAGCTTGGGAAAAGAATTCTAGTTCATTCATGAATGTTGAGAAATATTAGTGTTCATAATAAGAGGAAGACGATGTTCTAATTTCAATGCATTTTTGTTGGAAATGATTATGAAAACAATAAGAGTTTGTTGGTGTGAATTGAAAAAATAAGAAAGTCTCACATTGGATAGATAATACACACTAAAAGTGTTTAAATGATTTTAAAAATTTGATTTTTGTAGTCAAACTAAAATAACAAAGAGTTCACATAAATATGTAGTTAGAGGGACATTAACAAGAAATGAAAAATGTTATTTTATCACTTTTATTGACGATTGTTTTGACTATACTTTTGTATATCTAATGAACAAAATATGATTCTAATTTATTTAATAAGTTTTATAAATTGCAAGGAATTATACATGAAACTACTACACCATATTCGCTTGAAATGAATGGAAAAGCTGAAATAAAGAATAGAACTCTTACTGAACTAGTTGTTGTTATTATGCTTAACTCTGGTGCTGCTTCTCATTGATGGGGGGAAATTATGTTGACTATTTGCTATGTTTTGATTAGAGTTTCTAAACCTAAAAACAAAACTTCTCCTCATGAGATTTTGAAGAAAAGACAACCAAACTTGTCTTATTTTTCGAACTTGGGGTTGTTTGCCTTATGTCAGAATTCCTGATCCTAAGAGAGTTAAACTCGCCAATAGAACCTATGAATGTGTATTCATTGGGTATGCAGTAAACATCATAGCATGTACGTTTTTTTTACCTAAATGAGCATGTGATCATATAGTCAAATGATGTTGACTTCTACGAAAAAAAATTCTCTTTCAAATCTAGTGGGGTAGTGAACCAAGTCACGTTCTTGGGACGAGGAGCACTGAAAGCAGCAAACAAGGCGAAATAGAAACTCGAAGAAGTAAGAGAATTAGGGTTGCTAAATATTACATACCCGATTATACAACTTACATATTAGAAGAGGATCCTGTAAATTTTCATGAAGCTTTGCCATCTTTGGAAATAGATCTATGGAAAGAAGCTATAAACGATGTGATGGATTCCCTAGAGTCTAACACGACCTGGCATCTAGTAGATTTGCCTCATAGTTGCAAACCGATAGATTATAAATGGATTTTGAAAAAGAAACTAAAACCCGATGGAACTGTTGATAAATACAAGGCTCGCCTTGTAGCCAAAGGTTTTAGTCAAAGAGAAAATATAGATTTGTTCGACACTTTTTCACCGGTCACTAGAATTACATCCATTAGGATAATCATTTCACTAGCTGTTATTCATAACCGGATGATACACCAAATGGATGTCAAAACAACTTTTTTAAATGGTGACATGGAAGAAGAAATCTATATGGAACTACTTGAAGGTTTTGTGATTCATGGACAAAAAAACAAGGTTTGTAAGTTAGATAAATCTTTGTATGGTCTTAAATAAATTCCTAAGCAATTTCATGAAAAGTTTGATAACTTGATTATATCGAATGAGTTTAAGTGAATGAAAGTGACAAATGTATTTATTACAAATATGAAAATGACATTTGCACTATCATATGTCTCTATGTAGACAACCTACTCAGATTTGGTTCAAACTTTCATGTTGTAAATATTGTGGAATCATTGTTGTGTAACAACTTTGATATGAAAGACCTCGGAGAAGTGAGTGTAATCCTTGGAATCAAGATTACTAGGTCAGAAAAGGGAAATTTCTTTGGATTAGTCTCACCAATGTATTTATTACAAATATGAAAATGGAATTTGCACTATCATATGTCTCTATGAAGACAACCTACTTAGATTTGGTTCAAACATTTATGTTGTAAATATTGTGAAATGATTGTTGTGTAACAACTTTGATATGAAAGACCTTGGAGAAGCAAGTGTAATCGTTGGAATCAAGATTACGAGGTTAGAAAAAGGAATTTTCTTTGGATCAGTCTCACTGTGTTGAAAAGATCCTAAAGAAATACATATACTTTCACTGTAAACCGGCTTGCATACCATATGATCCAAGTGTGAAACTTTTCAACAACACTGGTAAAAGTGTTAGACAAACTGAATATGCGAGTATCATTGGCAGCCTCAGGTATGCCACTGAGTGTACTAAACCCGACATTGCCTACGTCGTGGAACTATTATGCAGGTTTTCCAATAGACCTAGTATGGAGGATTGACACGCCATCGAAAGAGTCATGAGATACCTGAAAAGGACCATAAGTCTCGGATTACATTATCAAAGATTTTATGTCGTCCTTAAAGGATACAGTGATGCTGATTGGAATACCTTATCAGATGACTCCAAAGAAACCAATGGCTAAATTTGTAGTATATCTGGTGGTGTTGTATCTTGGAAATTAAAGAAACAATCGATACTGACTCAGTCCACTATGGTGTCTGAAATGATAACACTAGCTACTGCTAGTGAAGAAGCGAGCTAGTTGAGATGCTTGCTAGTGTTGATCCACTGTCATAGTACCACAATTATTGCAAAGATTGATCCACTGTCATAGTCCAGTTTTATTACAACGGTAAGAGATGACAAATACGTCGTAAGCACATCACTATTAGATAGTTACTTTCTAAAAGAGCTATTATAATGGATCATGTACGCATTGATAAGAATTTAGCAGATCCTTTAATGAAAGGATTAGCTAGAGAGATAGTCCTAAATACATCCAAAATGATGAGACTATTGCATATATATCAATCAGTCAGTCATGATGGTAACCCGACCTAAAAGATTGCAGATCCCAATAATTAGGTTCAATGGATAATAATAAGTCATAATGATATGAGATGAACATGCATATATCAAAGAAGCGTGATTCCTGAAGCGATGAAAGGATGAGATAATAGAAACTCTTAATGAGATCTATACTCTATGTTGAGTGAAGTACCTAGCTACAAGAGTGCTCTTGACAAAGTCACCTATATGGATGTGGAAGTGGGGCCACTTTCTATGGAATTATGAGGAAGAATTGCTAAAGTGTTCACCATACTAAGATATACGTGCAGGGCCATAAATGCATGAGTTTTTGAGAATACACCCTATGAAAAAGTTGCGTGTGGGTTTGATGTCAGAGATAGAGTTCAAGACTACGAGTCACTCTTGTTGATTCTAAATTTTACTTGTTATGCAAAGGTTCAAGTCGAAAGACACCTCTGCTTATGCACAATATTATAGAAGTGTTTGATGCTACTTTAGAAACATTTTTTTAAATTCAAGTGGGGGATTAATGGAAATGATGATTGGAGCAATAAGAGCTAGTTGGTGTGAATTGAAAAGATAAGGTATTCCCACATAGGAGGGACAACACACACTAGTAGTGTTTATAAGGTAGGTATACCAATTGGGGTGTGCCCTTAGGGGTACCCAATTTTGTGAAGGGGTGGGAACGCACACAAATCAACCACCACACACGTGCGTGCACACGCCGCCCCCGTCGTCTGTTCGATCGGGTCGGACCTGAGCTAAATGGTGTATTATTTTTAGTATCCGGAAAATTAAAAAATACTTATTTTTTAAACTAAGTGCGTGTGTTTTTCTCTCATTGACACATTGAAAACATTTCTACCTCCACCGAGTCAACATTCAACATCTAATCCGGTCAATTCCTTCCCCAAATTCGCGCATCAGTTTTTGCCCCGGTCAAAACTAACAATTTCCAAATTGTAGTTTTATGTGGATCCGATTTAATGAATCACACATTTCTCTCTCCTTCAATTGCAAAATTCCTTTATAAGTAGAGGACTCTGCTTAGTTGAAAAAACACACCAAAAGTACTTCGAAAATCCGAGACTTTTATCTGCTTCTCACTTTTTGCTTCATCTTCTTTTCAGTCGAGTGATCATGATACCATATTATGAGTGGCAGCCTTTAATTGCCATATTGAGGGTTTAATTCTAGAACGGTTTTTCTACGGTGCAGTAGAACTCCAATATAGTTTGTTTAAGCTATTTTATTCTGGGGACTTCATGGTTGACAGTCTGCCTTGCACATTTTCGGCAGTGCCGCAAAAAATCTTAAATAGAGCGATCTAGTTCGCGACTCAACCCAATAATATCTTCGGTGGCTGAATATTTATTTTAAAACAGTTTTTGGAAACTCAAAAACAATAATTTTCGTTTAGATGAACGAGATAGACGAGGCATTTGGGTTTGCGAGTGCACAAAGATAGTGCATTTTGGTTCGCATGAAATTGTTCACTGTTCGAGTACAAACATTTTGGTTCAATCTAACAAGAGGTAGATGATGCATTTTGGAGTGTCAAACGCATTCAATAGTGTAACTCGGACATTAAATTGTGTTAAATGCTCGTGAAGATTATGTTTTTCATCGTACTCTTCCATTAATGTTAGTTGGAATTTACTTGGAATTGGCTCATATGTGATTTCTAAGACGAAGGAGATTAGCGTTGCATCTTTCCTTTTAGATTTTCTATATTGAGTTTTGCTATCGCGTCATGTTGACCCTTGGTACTTTCACTATCATCTTCTGGATCATCGTCTTCCTCTTTCTTTTTCTCATTGTCTTATTTTTCCATGTTGTGGAGTTTTCATTTCAGAGTTTTGATTTTGACGTCAATAGCTTCCATGGTATCCTCAAACTTGTATTATGGAGTTATTGGGTGTTTTGTGTTCAGTTATGATTCTAGTCTCTTTGATCCTCTGTTATGTATGTTCTACTTGTTGGTCATTTCGTTCTTCTGGTAACGGTTCATATCAGGTGTTGCTCATAGTGCCCATAATGAAAATTATTTTGAGGCCTAGGTTAATTTTACTGATGTTCCACCACAGACACCAATGTTCTTATCTTGTGAATGTGCCTCAAATCATCTAATTAAAGTTAGTTAAACTTTAGTGGTTGTTATAACTACCTTTGGCCAAGTTAGTTATGATAGGTAGTTATAGTTAGTTAGCACTTGTATACTATAAATAAAGCTGTAAATTGTAGTAGCAAAAGTGGGTGGTGAATACATTCAATAGCTGGAAAACTAAGAGAAAGATTGAGTGAGAAAATGGAGATTGTGAGAAAGGAGAACAATCTTGAAGGAACTTGATCTTGTAATTTCAGTGTAGTAATTGCAGCAGCAATAGCAGTGAAACTGAGAGGAAAAAAAGGCAATTCGTGATTCATAACAATTCAGAGAAAGAAGATTAAAGGGAGAGAAAGAAAGATTGAGAGAAAAAGCTAGTGTTGCTGGTTCATAAACAGTGATAGACACTAGGAAATCAATTTTGAGAAGGCTTTAATCTTGTAAAGTTCAATTAACAATAGTGGATTAATCTTGCTTGCTTGCCCGTGACGTAGGTCTCAACAATCGAGACCGAACACGTAAATCTTGGTGTCATTCTTCCCTTTGTCTTTCTTTAATTTCGTTTAATTCGATTGCAGAACTGTTTTTTTAAAACTGCAGAAAACGGAGAACGATAATCAGTCTCCGTTTCTGGTTTTTTCTGGTTTTTCTGTTTCTTGCTGTTTTTCTGTTCTGTCAAGAACGTTCTCCGTTTTCAGCAGAAAACGCAGAACGTTCTGCGTTTCTTTTTTCTGCAATTGTTTGTCCTTTCTACTTTGTTGGTTAATTCTTGTTGCAGATCCCGATATTGTTTTTACAATTGGCGCCGTCTGTGGGAAGGGAGCAACAATGGTTGGAACCACAAAGTTCGATATTGAAAAGTTCAATGGGTCAAATGATTTTGGTCTGTGGAAGATAAAGATGCATGTTGTTCTGGTACAGCAAGGTTTGGTGAACGCGTTGAAGGGTGAATCAGCTCTTCCTGCAACAATGTCAACTCAAGAAAAGGAAGAACTGATTGAAAAAGCAAAGAGTACCATCATCTTGTGTCTTGGAGACAAAGCTTTGAGGGAAGTTGCAAGGGAACCAACAGCAGCAGCCTTATGGCTTAAACTTGAATCTCTCTACATGACTAAATCAGTTTCAAATAGGCTCTTCTTGAAACAGCAATTGTTCTCTTTTAAAATGGATGAAGAGAAACCTGTTACATCACAACTTGCTGATTTCAACAAGATTCTTGATGATTTAGAAAGTTTAGAAGTCAAGCTAGATGATGAAGACAAAGCTCTGACCTTGCTTAGAGCCCTGCCAAGTTCATATGAACACTTCAAGGATGCTATTATGTTTGGAAGAGAACAAACAATTACTCTTGAAGAAGTGTATACATCTATCCGGACCAAGGAAAGCTATAAAAAACATGAAACCAAGAATGATAATCTTGCTGAAAGTCTGAATGTGACCAAAGGAAGAACTAACAAGAAAGGATCAAATGGGAATAAACATAGGTCCAATTCGAAAACTAAACCTGAAGGGAAGTATAAATGTTTTCATTGCCACAAGAAGGGACACTTCAAGAAAGATTGCCCTGAAAGAAATGAATCAAGAAACTCTCAAGATTCTGGAAATGCTGCGCTTGTTGATGCTGGCTATGAATCTGCAGAGGCATTGATGATTTCAAATTCTGAAAGTGAAAAGAATTGGGTATTAGACTCAGGATGTACTTTCCACATGTGTCCAAGGAAGGATTATTTTGAATCAATAGACCTTCGTGATGGTGGAATTGTTTTGCTTGGCAACAACAAATCATGTAAGGTGCAAGGCAAAGGATCAATCAGATTCAGAATGTTCAACGGCAAGGAGTTACTGCTGAATGATGTAAGGTACATACCTGAATTAAAAAGAAATTTAATTTCTGTTGGTATGTTTGACATTTTAGGATGTTCCACAAACATAAAGAATGGTATCATGACTATTATTAATAAAGATGATATCATTGTTAAAGGCATTAAAAGAAATGGTTTATACATTTTAGAGGGTTCTACCATAATTGCACAAGCTTCAGTTGCTAGTTCTAATTTGCATTCATCAACTAGAATATGGCATATGAGGTTAGGACATGTAAGTGAAAGAGGCTTAATTGAGTTATCAAAACAAAATTTGCTTAATGGTGACAAAATTGAAAAATTAGAATTTTGTGATCATTATATTCTAGGAAAGTCTAAGAGGGGCAGTTTTGGTGTTGGCCAACACAACACCTCTAGACCTTTTGAATATGCTCATTCTGATTTGTGGGGTCCTTCAAGGACAAAAACTCATGCTGGTTGTTCTTACTTCTTAACCATCATTGATGATTATTCTAGGAAAGTATGGATTTATGTCATTAAAAATAAAAGTGACACTTTTATGAAATTTAAAGAATGGCATATGCAAATTGGAACTCAAAAGGAAACCAAGCTGAAATGTTTAAGAACTGACAATGGCCTGGAGTATCTTTCAGAGCAATTTAATAAGTATTGCAGGGACTTAGGTATCCAAAGACATAGAACAGTTGCAGGCACCCCTCAACAAAATGGCATTGCTGAAAGGATGAACAGAACAATCTTGGAAAGAGTAAGATGTATGATCTTGAGTGCAGGGCTGCCTAAAACATTCTGGGGAGAAGCTGCTGTTACAGCAGTGTATTTGATAAATAGATGCCCTTCATCAGCTATTGGAATCTAAGACACCAATTGAGATGTGGAATGGCAAACCAGCTGACTACTCAAATTTGAAGGTATTTGGTTCCTTAGCATTTGCTCACACAAGGCAAGATAAGTTGGATCCTAGAGCAATCAAATGTGTTTTTATTGGATATCCTAAAGGAATAAAAGGTTACAAGTTGTGGAGAATTGACCAAGGTATGCCCAAGTGCATCATATCAAGAGATGTAGTGTTTGATGAAACAAGAATGCCCATGATTGACAAAGAACATTCTCCGTTTCAGTTCTGCAGAAACGCAAAACATTCTCCGTGTCAGTTCTGCAGAAACGCAGAACATTCTCCGTTTCAGTGCTGCAGAAACGAAGAACGTTGCAGAAACGCAGAACGTTCTCCGTTTGACAGTTCTTCAAACAGCAATACTAAGAGTGTTCAGATTGAGGTGGAGTCACCTGAAGATCAAGAGATTAATCATGAAGACATACCTGATACATCACTTGATAATAGTGCAGCAACACAACCAGATTTGGCCAATTACAACTTGGTAAGGGATAGAGAAAGAAGGGTCATAAAACCTCCAATCAGATATGGTGAAGCAGATTTAATTTGTTATGCTTTAAGTGTTGCTGAAGATCTTCAAAGAGATGAACCCAGCAACTACAAAGAAGCCATTAACAGTGAAGACAAGGAAGCTTGGATGACAGCTATGATTGAAGAAATGCAGTCATTAGAAAAGAATCAAACCTGGACTTTGGTTGATATTCCTAAGAGTCAAAGGGTAATTGGATCAAAATGGGTGTTCAAGAGAAAGGAAGGCATTCAAGGAAAAGAGAAGATAAGGTTCAAAGCAAGATTAGTTGCAAAGGGATTTTCTCAGCTTGAAGGAATAGATTTCAATGAAGTATTTGCACCAGTTGTAAAACATTGTTCAATCAGAATTCTGCTTTCAATTGTAACCCAACAAGACTTGGAATTAGAGCAGTTGGATGTCAAAACAGCATTTCTACATGGTGATCTTGAAGAAACCATCTATATGCAGCAACCTGAAGGATTTGCAAAAGGCAGCAACAAGGTTTGTCTTCTTAAAAAGTCATTGTATGGCCTAAAGCAAAGTCCTAGACAGTGGTATAGGAAGTTTGATGATTTCATGATAAGAACTGGTTTCCAAAGATGTAGTTTTGACAGCTGTGTTTACATTTTGAAAGAGAAAATTCAAGAACATTCTCCAGCTCAAGAACGTTCTCCAGCTCAAGAACATTCTTCAGTTTTAAAGGAAGGTCAAGAATGTTCTCCAACTTATCTATTACTCTATGTGGATGATATTCTTCTTGCAAGCTCAAGTAAAGACCAGATTAAAAGGCTCAAAGTTGACCTTAGTAATGAGTTTGAGATGAAAGAACTTGGAGAGGCCAAAAGGATCTTAGGAATGGATATAAAGAGAAACAGAATGAAGGGAGAACTATTTCTTTCTCAGGCTGCCTACTTGAAGAAAGTTGTCACTAAATATAGAATGCATGAAGCAAAACATGTTACTACTCCTTTGGGACAAAATTTCAAATTGTCTATGCAAGACTCACCTAAGACAGATGAGGAAAGGCAAAGAATGAGTATAATTCCTTATGCTAGTGGAGTTGGCAGCATAATGTATGGGATGATCTGCAGCAGGCCAGATTTAGCTTATGTTGTGAATGTTGTCAGCAGATTTATGACTAATCCAGGAGCACTACATTGGACAGCACTCAAGTGGATTATGAGGTACTTAAATGGCTCACTGACAGCAGGTTTAAAGTTCAAAAAGACTCATCATGACAAGGAACCAATCAAGGGATATGTGGACTCGGATTATGCCGGAAACATGGACACTAGAAAATCAATTTTTGGTTATGTTTTCACTTTATTTGGGACTGCTGTAAGTTGGAGAGCAATTACACAGTCGGTGGTAGCACTTTCTACAACCCAAGCTGAATTCATTGCGCTTACTGAAGGTGTTAAAGAAGCTTTATGGATGAAAGGACTTATTGGTGAACTAGGAATAAATCAGAATTGTGTTTCAATTTATTGTGATAGTCAAAGTGCTATACACTTATCCAAACATCAAGTATATCATAATAAATCCAAACATATTGATGTTAAGTATCACTTCATAAGAGATGTGATCGATTCAAAGCAGGTTTCAGTTGAGAAAATTGCAACTGAGGACAATCCAGCTGATGCATTCACCAAATCACTTTCACAAACTAAGTTCAAGCATTGCTTGGACATAGTTGGCTTCGACAAAGAGTAAAGATGCAGCAATGGCAGCAAGATGAATGATTGAATTATTCTGATATTGAGTCAAGGTGGAGAATTGTGAATGTGCCTCAAATTATCTAATTAAAGTTAGTTAAACTTTAGTGGTTGTTATAACTACCTTTGGCCAAGTTAGTTATGATAGGTAGTTATAGTTAGTTAGCACTTGTATACTATAAATAAAGCTGTAAATTGTAGTAGCAAAAGTGGGTGGTGAATACATTCAATAGCTGGAAAACTAAGAGAAAGATTGAGTGAGAAAATGGAGATTGTGAGAAAGGAGAACAATCTTGAAGGAACTTGATCTTGTAATTTCAGTGTAGTAATTGCAGCAGCAATAGCAGTGAAACTGAGAGGAAAAAAAGGCAATTCGTGATTCATAGCAATTCAGAGAAAGAAGATTAAAGGGAGAGAAAGAAAGATTGAGAGAAAAAGCTAGTGTTGCTGGTTCATAAACAGTGATAGACACTAGGAAATCAATTTTGAGAAGGCTTTAATCTTGTAAAGTTCAATTAACAATAGTGGATTAATCTTGCTTGCTTGCCCGTGACGTAGGTCTCAACAATCGAGACCGAACACGTAAATCTTGGTGTCATTCTTCCCTTTGTCTTTCTTTAATTTCGTTTAATTCGATTACAGAACTGTTTTTTTAAAACTGCAGAAAACGGAGAACGATAATCAGTCTCCGTTTCTGGTTTTTTCTGGTTTTTCTGTTTCTTGCTGTTTTTCTGTTCTGTCAAGAACGTTCTCCGTTTTCAGCAGAAAACGCAGAACGTTCTCCGTTTCGTTTTTCTGCAATTGTTTGTCCTTTCTACTTTGTTGGTTAATTCTTGTTGCAGATCCCGATATTGTTTTTACATATCTGATAATACAAAGTTGATCACTTTGAAGTTATGATCAATTGATGTTGGTTCGTTTACTTCTCGTACGTTTCTGCTCCAATGTGCATCGGATGTACCTGCAAAGGCACCTGAAGTCAAAGTAAGGTAGACTAGTACAAGAATTTATAAGTAATAGAATATAAAAAATGTATATTTTACTTGAGCAATATCTCCTAAATAAAAATTTAAAGAAAATTATAATGTATAAATTATATACGAAACACATATATTTTATTAGTTATATATTATAATTTTTTAGTTTATTATAAAAACATTTTAGCATGCCCAAAGAGTTTTATTTTTACCCGATTGAAACTTGTGCCAAAAAAAGTGAAAGTTTGGTCCAAAATATCTTTGATTATCCCAGATGTTTATCTTAAAGTTAACAACTACTTTTGCTGGAAAGAAACCATTTTAATAACTAAGAAGGATATAATGTAGCAAAAAATGTTAAACTCTCACAATGCAATGAATTCAAGTTCAAATTCACATTGAAAATAGTATTTATTTTAAGTGTTTAACGTACATTGAATAAAATTACCTCCGCCAGAGAGAATTTATGAGAAAAAACATTTTAATTATTTTTTTGGACAACTACTGAAATTGCCAAAAAATAAAAGGCAACAACTTAAATTATAAATGTTATAAGACTCATTGATCAAATCACAAAAATTAAGAAAATTGATAACAATAATAATATAAAATTTATTGACAATTGATGTTATTTTTACAATTTTATCCTTCAAGAGAGAGAATTAGTTAATGTATTAATTATACTCTCTCCATTTCATTTTAAATGTTTCATTTGTCATTTTACTTTATATCAAATTATTTATCATTTTACAATACCAATACATTATTACTTACTTTTTGTTTCACTAATATACATTTATTTAT
>JBBPBP010009779.1:73241516-73252516 GCA_037974735.1 Cicer chorassanicum
TTATAGAGATTAAAAACATATTTAATCAAAAAAGTTATGAGTAAACCACTATTTTAATTTCTAAATATGTGAAACGCTATTACATTAGTCATTAAATATATCAAAATTACAAAAATATCTAAATATATTTTTTATCATTCATTTTGATTTTTAAATATGTCCTAAGTTAGTTTATTTAATTCTCAAATGTATTTTTCATTTGTCAATTTAATCCATCAAATTACTATAAATAAAAAAATATTAAAAATGTATTTTATATTTTGATACATCTAAAATCACCATTTATTAAAAAAGAATTATTAACATGATATAGAATTATGGAGCAGATTGAGTCATAGTTTTTAGTTAAATTTTAAAAATTAAAAAGATGATAGAGACAAGATATTCTCATATATCGCATGTCTTAGGTGGAAATATAAGAGGAGCACATTAAAGTAAACACATCAACCACAATTTATGAAACAACAATGAAACAAAAAGAAAAAAAAGTGTCTAGTTTTGATCCTTAATGTGTTGTTTCACTTGAACCATTGAAGCTTTTCTTTTGCAACAATGGTGTTTTCTGCTATATTTTCTCCCACTTTAAACCTTGCCATTTCTTCAACTACACACTGTTGTAGAAGAAAACCATCGAGCACAAGTTCAAAGAGAGGATTGAGTAATATGAGAGTAAGAGCTAGTTCCACTGAGAAAGGTGAATCAAAAGACAAAGTTGAAGATGACAAATCATCATTCAACCCTTTTGGATTTGTTACTGATAACCCATCAAGCCGTAGTGCAATTCAGTTGCCTGAAATTCCTGCTGAAGATGGCAACGTTGGACAAATGATATATGTAATCTTTTGTTTATGTTTCCTCATTCTTATATTTCGATTTAGATGAGATATGATTTGAAAATGTGTTTATAAGTAGTAGGAGACAACCCTCAAGTTACTAATCTGTTTTGCAGTGTTGAGTTAGGTCCAACTCAAATTCTAAGACCTTCTTTCTCGGGAGTAAAATGTCATTTTGATTCCTAAATGTTTGAGACTGTGTCACTAAAGTTCCTATATGTATCAAAATTACAAAAATATCTGTGTGTGTCGTCTATTTGAAATTTTTCTTGGATTAAACTGACTACCAGATGATACATTTGAGAACCAAACTAATTAATGAAATATACATTTCAAAAGACACATTTAGGGTTATATTTGTAATTTTGATATATTTAGGGATTATATTGATACTTTCTCACACATTGAAGAACATAAATGGCCGTTTACTCCCTTATTTGGGTTGTTCTTTTGGGTCTTGATAATAAGAGTTTTTGGTTGGTTATGCACATGATAGTCTTGCAGCTATATATATGTTTTTCTTTGTTGTGTTTATAAGGATGTTTGGAAGAGCTTATTTGCACTTTTATGATGAAATAAGTACTTGTGTAAGCAGCATGATTGTTCACATAAAATCTGGGAGTTTAAAATTTTTCTTTTGTATATATAAAGATGATTTTTATTACAACCTCAAATGATTCATTATTTTCCCTATGAATATGGTTTGATTTTAGTTATGTTGGTGAACTTTAAGGAGAATAACAATGAGGTGCTTGAAATCTTGATTTTAGTCTTCAAACACCATTTTGCTTAACCATCTAGGACTTATGACCTAAGTAAGACTAAGAGGACCTTTTGTTTGATTAGTGATCTCAAAACATATGCTATGAAAACAAAATGAGCTCTACGGTCTAAGATGATTGTTTTAATGGCTCTAGTCTCCACAACCCTGTGCGTAAGTGTTCGAAAGAGTTTACAAAAGCTTATGACATGTCCATTACCTGTTTTGTATTAATTTTCACAAGCTCTTCTTGATAGTTGATTTTCATTAGTTGTTTTTGGCTTATGAATGTTTACCATAGTTTCTTCTTCGGTTGTAGAAACAGCTTGTACATAAACTCTTATTCGATAAACGCTTAATTAAGTTGTTCATCCAAATGCACCCTTTGTTTGATATTGGATAGCAATATTGATGATGTTGTTTGTTTAATGGGAATGCAGTAATAGTTTTGTAATTTTTGTATTCCTAGAGAACAGAAGACAAGGGCAAGGAATTTGGTTCATACATTAAATCTGGGAAGTTGAGATGGTTTGTGAGGGAAACTGGTAACTATTTCTCTGTTGTGAAAGTACTTTCATCTCTATTTCTTCTTTTAAGATATGTTTGGAAAAAAATATTCTTGTTTTTTCTTCTTCTCCTTTTTGCAGGATCAGCAAATAGCAGGCGAGGAACTATTGTTTTCCTTCACGGTGCTCCGACGCAATCGTTTAGCTACCGAGTTGTTATGTCTCAGGTTATCTTTTTATATGGGATTTCAGTCTATTTGCTCCTATTTTAAACAACTGAACTTAATAATAAAGTTTCATTTCATTCCATTCCATTCCATTTTATTATGTTCTGTTCTTTTCTGATTGAGCAACTCAAGCAATCTTTTTTATCTTGGTAACTATGTTATTGTTGCGAAGTATGCATCGGCTTTGCCGATGACTAATCTTTGCCAGGGAACCTGACTGACCTTTTTTAGTGTGGTCTTCCCTCTCATCTACGTTTTTTCCATCCACAAGGCTCGAACCTGAGACCTTGCTTAAAGGATCTGAGTCTAGTTCCACTCAGACCAATGTAATGTTGGTACAACTATAGCAATCTAAAAAGACTTTCTTTAGTGATTATTTCAATTTTGATTTAAAATCTTTTCAATAGGTATCAATGTTTCAATTTTCTTCCTCTTAAACAGTTGGCAGATGCAGGGTTCCATTGCTTTGCACCTGACTGGATAGGATTTGGTTTCAGTGATAAGCCACAGCCAGGATATGGTTTTAACTACACAGGTGTTAGTTATTATGAATGATTCTATATCATGATTAAATTTTTCCTTCATAAACACTCATACATGTTGTTCTTTCTATATTTCCTATAGAAAAGGAATTCCATGATGCATTGGATAAACTGCTTGAAGTGTTGAAGGTTGAATCTCCATTTTACCTAGTTGTTCAGGTATCTAAAGAATGATGAATACAATATGTAATAGCATTTCTAATATTGAAAGTTCTGTGTGCTGAAGCATTGTAGTGCATTTAAATTTTTGGTACGAAGCACTGACACAAACACCAGATACAACACTGATACTGACACGTTGACACCAAAATTAATTTAGAAAATAAAAGCAATTGAATGTTGTTAGATCAGAAACCACGGTTCAAAAGAAAATAGATACGAAAAACGCAAACAGAAAATACACAATGTTTGATCATGGAGTTTGGTCAATTGTGCCTAGGTCTCTAACTGCAGAGTGACTGCAGTACCTTTCTATTATCATTCAAGCTTAGGGCTTACAACGTTCAACTTGTGTTTAAATACTATGCACCACTTATCACTGACACGAGCTATACCAACAAATGTAATCACATATGTCAATGTCATGTCAGTATCTGAAACAAACATGTTTTGGTGCTACACTTTAATAGAAATGAATACACTAGTTGCATTTATGTTTTGTGAACTTCATACAAATGTTGTGTCTAACATATTTATGGTCACACTTCTCTTTAAGGGATTTCTTGTAGGTTCATATGGACTAACTTGGGCCCTAAAGAATTCAACCAAGATATCAAAGCTAGCAATACTAAACAGTCCAATAACAGTTTCATCTCTCATTCCTGGACTATTTCAGCAGCTAAGGTTCGGTGCTCTTATCGTACCGATGAGTACTCTCTCTGTTCCTTTTTATTTGCCGTTTTTTTAGATAAAAAATTCTTCATTTTTAATTGTCATTTTCAAAGTTCAATCTAATAGATAGATGATGTATTACCAATAGGAGTGTGATAGTTTAAGTTAATAAGTCATATTTCAAAAAAATTAATTTAATGCTTCTTTTGTGACTCTTAATATATGTTAGTTATTTGGCTTTGATTCTTGTATTATTATATTAAATTATTTGATGTCTTTTTCTTTTTATTTGTAGAATTCCTCTATATGGTGAATTTCAATGCCAGAATGCTATTGTTGCTGAGAGGTTTATTGAAGCAGGTAGCCCGTATGTATCCAAAAGTGCATTTGATTAAATTAGCTGGTAATTTTATTAATTGAAGTTATAATGTCATTTTCACTGCACTAAAAAATTCTTGTATATATTTTCAATTTAGATTGAAGTAAACACTTTTATCAGCTCAAGAAATAAGTTAACAATTTTATATCTCTATTTTTCTTCAAACATCAATTTGATTAGGCTTTGTTTGGATAAACTGCTTAATTAAGCATTTATAGTAAAATACTTATTACATAAGTGCTTATATATAAAATATTAATATAACAAAAGATAAAATGAAATCAAGCTACTTTTTATATATGCTATAAGCTGTTTTCATAAGTTATCCTGAAGAACTTATGGAAATAAGTTGAAAAGAGCTTATGGATATGTCATAAGTTGCTCCCCCAAAAAGTCTCACAAGTGTTTACGTGAGTAGATAAGTTCAAATAAGATAATTCAAATAGGCTACTAACTCAATTGGTATTGGAAATGAATGAACCGTTGACTTAACCCTTATGTCCCAGATTCGAAAAAAGAAAAACTTTTTATCACTACTAGCAATGATAAAAAGTTGCTTTTACATTAAGTTGAAAAATTTACACTTAAGTTTTATATCAAAATTGCTTTTTGAGTAAAAACATTCACACATATTGTTAGGGGATTTCTCTTAATGATGCATTATTTTGCAGTTATGTTCTGAAAAATGAAAAGGCTGATGTTTACCGGCTACCTTATTTGGCAAGCAGTGGACCTGGATTTGGTTAGTAACATAATTTTGACACCTTGAATTTTCTCCATGTATTTGTTTTCAAAATATAATCAAGTTGTTTATAAAACCTATCTATCTATCTATATATATATATATATATACACTCTCTCTGTCTCTCTGGAATGAAATATAAGCAAAAATAGTAGTTGAAAAGTTAGTATATTAGGACTATATTTTTAACCAGTTACATCAGTTTTTCATCTACCATTTTTCTTATGTTTCATTCCGAAGGGAGTATATTTTTAATGCTATAAGGAGGTATAGAGAAAACGTTAGTTGGTGCTAAGTTCACATTTATGTCAATGAAAAATTATTATTGCAGTTTTATACATTCTTTTGTACTTGTATATGTGAAGAAATATTTAATATATTCAGTTTAATCGCTAGATTATCAATAGTTTATTAATGAAAAATTTGTGTAATGAAACTAAGTAAAACTTAATTTTTCTGACTTAGAGTTAGAAATAATCAAGTTTCTGATGTTGGGTTTCAGCTCTACTAGAAGCTGCAAGAAAAGCAAATTTCAAAGGTACTTTCACTGAAATAGCAGAAGGATTTGCAACTAACAGGTATATTTATTTTGGAACTCAATTATCAAAATACATCCTTATTTTGGAAATTGAAAGGGCATGGATGGAAAAATCCATCGGAATTTGGGAACAGATAGATTAGACCTAAGTCAACCTCAAAAGCTAGCTCAACGAGTGAAGATAGTTTAGGTTTGTATTATAAAGAATCGTAGTACTAAAGTGTGGTCCGCAACCACAATTACGGATGCAACATAACAGATTTTGAGGTCTCAGCAACAACATTGCAACTGCAACCCCGACTGCAATTGCCCGCATTTTACCATAATATAAAATTTTGCAATGAATCCACAACCACAACTGCAATTTAAAAACATGATTGAACTTGAAGTGATCATTTACTTTACATGCATAAACCGGTTACTCCACGTAGTGAGATAAGACTTGTTTGTTGTTTTTATAGATGGGATAAACCGGTATTGCTCGCGTGGGGATTATCGGACAAGTACCTGCCACAGTATGTAGCAGAAGAATTTCAGAAAGGAAATCCTCAACACATCAAGCTTAAGTTGATTGAAGGAGCTGGACATATGCCACAAGAGGACTGGTAAGAGTAACTTTAATATATAGGGCTCAAGCAATGTTTTAAAAGCCGGATCGAAACTTAAGTTTATTTGATTCCGATTGTAGCATAGTCTAATTGAACCACAGTTGATTCAACTGGTTTTTATTTTTTGGCTTTTTATATTTTTACATTTTTTTAGTACTTTTAAATTATTTATTTAATTACCATCCGGTTCAATCGTGATTGAACTGACTGAACCATGACCTAGAGGTTTTACTGGTTCGATCTCTGGTCCAGTTTCTAAAATTTAGATTCAAATGTATTGCAGAAAATTTTATTGAATCTCTTTAAAATTTAACCTTTGTATTTTTTGACAGGCCTGAGAAAGTTGTTGATGCTTTGAGAATGTTCTTCTGATTTCAGCAACTAAAACTGATCATGTTGGCATCCTTGTGCTTATTCATTTGAAATATGTCTCCTAAGTTTTTCCTTAAATTGTAAATTTAGTGTGTCTCAATTTTTTTCACTTTTCAACAAATAAAGTTATAGTTTGGTATAAAAGGGGGCATTGATTGAAAAATGATAACTAATAATATCCTATGTTCCTTTTTGAAAAATCTGAGGAAATGTATAGAAATGCTCTTGAATGATGAAATGAGAAGTGATGCTTTTGCAAATCAACCAAACAACCAAGTCTATTAGAATCATTTATACTTAATAAGGTTGAGTCTCACTGACCAAAAAAGTGTTTATAAGTGCGATGTTTTTTTCACCTTCCTAGTTAGTTTCTTTCTTAAAAATAGGTTTTGTGGAATTGAATCACAATTCAATTTTTAAAATGCTATCAAAGTCTATCTAAGATCTATTGGATTACCTATTATTTTGTCACTCAAGTCACACTCAAGATGTTTAGCATGAGAGAGTGTGTTGAGAGCGAGTTGGTATTAGAGTCTCTATTTTATATCGGGTCATGCTCTAGTTGGTGAAGAAAGACATTAAAGTTCCAGTTCCATGTGTTATGGCCTAAAAAGTTTTATTTCATTTTTCAAAGACGATTTTGTGGTATATAGAGTTAGCTCAACCCAATTTTTAAAAGTGTTTAGATGAAATAATTGAAATTTTAAGGGTATTTAAAATTTTAAGAATCAAATGTTTCGATTGAATCTCTTTCATTTATAATTTTAAGATTCAAAAGTTAAATTTTTGTCTTTCACTAAATCATGTGACAACTTTTTGTCTCAGTTAAAAGTTATCTAAAATACCGATATAATATTTTTAGACATTTTTGTACCAAAATAAATAAATAAAACACATTAGAGATAAATTAGGAATTAATTATTTATAAAAGTGATATATTATGTGTATGAAACTATCTAAACTTTATGAATTATTGTTACCCTAATTTGTTCATTTATTGTTTTTTATACAAGTTTTTTTAAAACAGTAAAGTTACTAAATAGTTATGTTTGTGTTTTTTTTTTTCGTAACTCTTAGTTCAAACGAGGTGATTCTATTAAAGTTCTTGATATAAGCAATTGATAAGAGTTAAATAGAGAAAAATAAATTGAATAATATTGATAATTGAGAGAGTTAATTACATTAAAAGTTATATAGACTTATATAGTCAATTAGATTAAACAACTTAGTAGTGTAAAATAACTGACTAAATAGTGTAACTATATAATCAATTTAACTAACTAATTAACTAAGATATCTAATATCCTCTCAAGCTATAATGTGTTTATTACACTTCGAATTTGGAATAAACACATCCTAACTTGAAAAATGTAAAGAAAGAAACACATCCTAAAACGATTTTGAAACACCCAAATTTTTTTGGCGAAAAGGAATTTGAAATGTTGAAAATTGATTAACTAAAAAAATTTTAAATGTCAAAAATTAATCGGGGAAAGAATATGAATTTATGATCTTGATAAATAGAGACTAAAATGCCAAGAAGGAATTCTTCTTTGTTTGAGATAAGAAAGATTTTAATGGAGTCTTGCTTTTTTGTTTTTTGCTTTGATTTTTCTTTAGGATCTTTGTCTTTGATTTCTTGAATTCTTCATCTAAGAATAATTTTTTTCCAAACCGATAAACTATACTTCATACCGGTAACTGTTGTTGAAAATATTTTTTTTCAATTGCCATAGATATATATGGCTTGTTGAGCATTTTATTTTGCACCAACTCTTACCCCCAAATCCAATTAATGGCTTGATTCTCTTTCAATTTCATTTTTCCTGTTCTTATAAAAAATATAAGGATAGAAAGAAAAAGGGAAAGTCATACCTTTAGAACTCAATTGAGAAAACTTAAAATAAAATTTATCGGCGAAAAAATGATAAAATGATAGTTTTGTTTATATTGGTTAGTGAATACTAATCTTCTAACTACTTCTCTAACTAACTCTAATTATGACTAACTAGTTCAACTAACTCCAATGGTATCTAACTATATTTATTCTTAACGGTACTTTTCTTCAATGTCGCAAGAGCCATGTTGGTTTCACATTGCTTCACACCCCAATAAAGGAGCGAACTACGTCTTAGTTTAATTTTTAGATGAAAGTCTTATTTCGTTTTTTGATGGTGAAGTAGGACTAAGCTCATGAGCTTATTATCCTAGGTTGGAACAAACTGATAGGAGATCCTTTTTTTTTTCCATGTCGACCTAAGCAAGGGTCGACATGAGAAAAAAAATAAGGGAAAGCGATGAATGGGGTTTCTTTTACTTTTGGCATAGTGGGCCCATACAGGAGGCCCACACAACGGGCTATTAGCTCAGTGGTAGAGCACGCCTCTGATAATTGCGTCGTTGTGCCCGGACTGTGAGGGCTCTCAACCACATAGATAGCTCAATGTGCTCATCGACGCTTGACCCTAAGATGTGGATCATCCAAGACCAAAATATTTGGAGGACTCTTCCGACCAAAAAAAGAATTGTCAACAAAGTTATTTTTTTTCAACAAGTCCAAAGAATTCCGATTAATTTATGTGTTTGCAAGATTTTCTTGTCTTTATGAATCTTGAATTTCAACGCTATATCTTCTTTTCATCGTTGTTATCCTTGGTCACTAATGCTATTTCAACAATGTTCTTGATCTTCTTATCATTTATATTAGACGAAGTTTTAGCCTCTGATATGTATAATCATACACGCGAGAAGAAAAAATGTACGGGTTTCAATGAAGACAATAAACACAAGAAGAAAAAATGTAAAGGTTTCAAAGAACACAATAGAAACTGAAGTGGAGAAGGGTTAGTGAATAGAACAATTTTTTCTTTGAAAATTTTCTCAAAATTGAAAAAATAATGTTGTGGAATAATTGTAGTTCTGAATTTCTTGATTTAAGCAATTGAAAAGACAGAAATGGAGAAAAGTAAATCAAATAATATTGATAAATCATTGATTACATAGATTTATATACTCAATTAATGTAAAATAACTACTAGATAATGTAACTAACTAACCAACCAATTAAGATATCTAATAGATTTTTTTTACTTCAAGTCAATTTCTTCTAGTTGAAAAATTTTAAACGAAATTTATTAAATTTCTTAAAACGGATGGAATATCAGTTTTTTTTAATTAGTACGGCCTTTGTCTAAGTAGTAAATTGTCTCATTTATAATATTTATTTTTCACATATTTTGTATCATTTTAAATTATAAATAAATGTTAATTGCTCTTTTCTTTCACTAATCTATACTAAGATTATTTAGGACGGATTTCAAACATAAATTCTTACACGTGGCAGCCTTTCAGTGATTCTCTTCTCACGTTTATCCTACATCAAATTTAATGGAATTCCATTTATGGTGGACCGTTTTCCTTTTACAATAATAATATTAGTAATGATAGCAGTAAATATTATTAATAGTGTAAATTCGTAATTCAACACATTTGGCCGCTTACATTAACCCTAAAATTTTATTTTTACTACACTTTAATTTTGGACATGCATATTTCCATGGACCCAAATTTCATTTATATCATTGTACTACACATGTACTACAATTATTAATGAGTAGTATACAACGACATTGTCTATATATATTACTTTGAAATCATTGTTGAATTCAGACAACAACCAAAATTATGTATTCTCATTAATTAGTTTTTTCTGTGTTTCATTGTCTTTTAATTTTCGTTCACTTAGTACATCTTTTGATTCGTCCGAATAGTACTGAGGTACGAATTCTGAAATCAACCTTTCAAAGGAAAATTGCTTAATATGCTTCCCCACCCTTTCACAATTCATTGTCGCATTCTAGATTTAGACTATTTTTATTTATTAGGTATTAAGTTTTGTTTGTTTGTGTATTTTATTTTTAAGTAATTTCAATTTTTATAAGCTTTTCATTTCTAATATTTACTTATTTTTTGAATATAAATGTTTTTCACTTTGTCTTTGTTTTTTTACGTCAATTAATTGTCTTTGTTTAGTTTCTTTATAAGTAATTTGTCTTTGTTTATTACCAAATTGTATAATTTGGTATTTATAAGCGTAAAAATATTTATTCTATTAGAAAATGGACGACATTGCACAATACAAAAAACACATGCGAATTTATTTTCAATATAAACTAGCAAGAAACTCGTGTTATCACACGGGTGATACGTCGTTGATATTTTATAATGTCTCGTGTATATTTTAAAATAAAAATATTATTTTATTTATTAATGAACAAATATTTATTTAATATTTCTTATAATTATCAATGTCAAATAATTGTATCGTGTTTTTTTTAATATTTACCAATGATAAATATTTGTCACTAATTTTTTATGTATAAGTAATAAATATTTGTTCCGTAATTTTTATAATAATTATTGATAACATATTTTTTTGTATTAGAGAAAAATATTTATCTAATATTTTTACTTTGTATATTAGGGAAAAATATTCGTTAATATCCATTAGTGTTTTTACTTTAGAGATCAATTATATAAATGACAATTATGTTTTCAGTTGTACTTTTTTTATTGTATAGTTGCAAGATTTTTAAATACTTTCTGGAGATTTTTTTGTGAGTAACTTTTTTTTTTGTGATTTTTTTGTAGCCTTTTAACTGC
>JBBPBP010009779.1:73263487-73280016 GCA_037974735.1 Cicer chorassanicum
TCAATACAATTTTCAATAATAAAATTCACCGTAAGACAAAAAAAAAAAATCAATTGTACACATGTTTTTTACTATCATAAATTTTTTTATTCTCGTAATTTGATCAAATGAATTGTATATACATTTATGAGGAGGCAGTAGTATATTTTGAAACCACAAAACAGAGTTCAAACAAATGACGATGCTATATAATTAAAAATTTAAATTTCATAGTCCCTATAGAATAAAATCTAAACAAAAATATGCATGAAATTTTAATATATTGAACTATATGTTATAATTTTAGACTAAATATACCGACATCTCATTGCGAATGTTTTTTTTATTTCTATGAGAGTATTTTTTGGAATTAAACATACCTAACTTTTAGAGCCGATTGAATAACGAACTGGGCATACCCTATAAATGACATAGGAGATTGGACATGTCTAGGGGGTGTGACCACTATTGAATCATGACTATTGCTTATTGGAAACATTAGGACTCTTTTCCTCTCACACTATTGAATGTTAGTTTAAATTGTTTTTTTTGGATACATGTTTAAAAATATAATAATTAGAAAATGATAGAATTTATTTTTATCAAATTATCTATTGTAGTTATTGATGAATTTTTTATTTATTATTATTAGTATAAATTACAATAATGATTTATAAGTTGTTAATATAATAATTATCAAAGATTAGTATAAAAAAATATTTCTTCTACTCATATCAAGTGTCGTTTAAAATTTTTGTACACATATTAAGAAATATAATAATTAGAAGAAAGAAATAATTTATTTTATTAAACTATTTATTTTAATTATTTGTGAGTTTTTTATTATTATAAATATAAAGTACAATCATGTTTTGTAAATTGTGCATATAATAATTATTAAAAGATAGTAAAAAATAATTAAAGTTGTGTTGAAAATTGAAAATAACATTTATTTTGAGACTTTTATTTTAGATTAAATGACATTTGTTGTGAAATGGAGGAAATACTTTAATTAATAATTTGATATTTTTTTATATATTTAATTGGTTATTAAGAATTACTCCTACTACTAATGGTTCACCCTTCTATCTACCAAATTGAAAATGGAAAATCAATGTTGCTCTGTCGTTTTTGCTGAAACATTAAATCTTTCCAAGTGGAATTTGAATTCAAGCTTATTTTATATTTCTTCTGTCTCAAAATAATTGACTCGTTTAATCATTTTATAGATATTAAGAAAAATGTATAATTGAAAAAAAAAAAAGAAATTATTTTTATTAAATTATTATTTTTAAGTATTGGTAAATTATCAATGCCATAAATACATACTAAAAAATATTATATTAAAAATAATACAAATAATATTAATTAATAAATATAATTGGAAATAAATACTTTGCAAATTAAAAGAGTCAGTTATTTTGGGACAATTTTTATTTTTACAAATGAATTAATAATTATGAAATTGAAAGAGTCTTTTGTTTTTACTCATAGATTTTGATTTTAAAATGTAGTAGAATGAATGAATGATATTTTAGATTATACTCCTGCCTAAATCCTCAAAATTATGGATGAATACTTTGTATCTCTGCCTAAATCACCCAAAATTTCCATTTCATGCATAGATTCATATTTTGTTAAAAAATATGTATTGAATCCTATAGTTATCAAGACTTAGTCATTCTTTTACTAAAATTTAGTGATTAGAATAAGAAAAATATTTATTATTACCAGAGAAAAATATTTATTATTAAGAGAGATGATTGACATAAAATTTATGTGACAGCTCGTTACAAGTAATAACTACTCACTACACTTCCATATTTTTTTTAGTGACTCAGTCAATTAAAATTTGAGTCATCAAATCTCTTACTTCTACACATTGTTCTCTTATATAATTCTTCATGTGAAATAGTAATGCTGATTGGATAAACTATATGGTAAAAAATACATGTGAATGACCTAACATAATATTTATGGTTAGGAAATGCTATTTAATATCTTCCATATTGGGGAAGACAGGTTGCTCCTAAGAAGTAATTATTATATATTTTTTGGCAACATATAAAAATATCATTTTCTGGGGGCCCTTGTCATACTCAGAAAGCAATGACATTCATTCGTTCAGATGCTTTCAACTTAATTTATTTTTGTTATGACTTGTCAAAAGAAATAACAAAATAAATTTGTAATGCTCAAAATCCCTTATATAACATTTTATTTATTAGAAAATGTATTAACTTATATAATGAAAAATACCTTTTCAACAAATACTACAATGCTTCAAGACGTACCTTATGTCTATATACTTAATTCTTTCGAACCATTTCATAATTATTATTTTTATATAAATAACAATTTTCATACCTTTATTTTGTTGATGAAAACTATTTTCATACTCTAATTGTTAGAATTGTTATGTTGAAAATTGTATACATTATTATTGTCATTGTCATTTTCATTTGCGGTGATATTTGTTTTTGAGTGATGCAAAACATTGGATTCGTCGAGATTTGTTCTGTCATTTATTCATTCAAGTTGCATCTTAGGAGGAATTGAGTACCAAACCCCACTTTTCTGTTTCCATCTTTATTCCAATTTTCAGAGTAAATTTCAATTTCTTATCTAAAATAACTATATTATTGTCATTTAGTCAAACTATAAAAATGTAATAAATATTTTTAAATTATTTTCAATCAATCAAACTACTTATTGAACTATAACTTTTTTTTAGAAAGTAGTGATTCACTTCACAAATTGAGAATAATTTGTTGACTATAATATTTTTGTAATTTAAATTATCTAATAATTTAGGGATCAAATTGAATGTTGACTTTTATTTTAATATATTTTTTCCAACATAGTAGGTTATTCTGGTAAAAGTTGTACAACAAACATGAAAAAAATGTATACATGCATCCAATTACATCTTTAAATGTAGATATTAGTAGATATTTTAGAAATTTATATAACAAAGTAGTATAGTGATATTAATTTAATAAAAAAAATAATTATAAGACATGAATGAGTGCATATGACAACATTTTTTATATTGAATATAATATAAAAATTGAACGTATAATAGCATGACTAAAAATAATAATTTGAAAATTGTAATGTGTTTGTGAAATTACAGAGGATTACAATGAAGAGGTTCAAGCAGTTACACACGTGCGAAGGCTATTGGATATTATTGCTTGCACAACAAGGTTCGGGAAGCCCAAACGCACCATAACAGGCCCAGAATCAAAGCCCAAGAAAAACGGAAAGGCCCAAAATCAAAACAAGAGCAGCGTGAGTCCACCCGCTACACCCAATGGAGATTCCCGGGTCGGGTTACCGTCGTCGGATCCACCGGCGTCGCCGATTTCGGATAACGTCGGAATGGTGGCGATTCATCCAACGCCGAAGTTATCAGATTTTTATGAATTCTTCTCTTTCTCTCATCTCACTCCTCCGATTTTGCGTGCGTTTCTCTCTCTATTTTCTACGTCTCTTCAATTTTTCATGCGGTTTTGCTAAGGTTGAAATTTTGATTTTTTTTGTTGTTGTAGATTTGAAGAAATGTGAAACGAAGGATGAAGATGATAGACGCAAAGGAGATTACTTTCAGCTTCAGGTTTTCCATTTTTCTTTCTTATTTTCTCTCTTTAGAAAGAAATGTATTATTTATGTAATTTTATAATTATCAATAATATTCTTACTTTATTGAATTTAATTCTCTTAACTTAATTTCTAACAATTTAGTCTCTTATTTATTTATTTTTTCCCGATTTGAGTTTATGTTTTTAAATAATTTCACCGTTATTCTTTAAGTAGAGTTCCGTTAAAAAAAAGATAAAAAATCCCTCATCCGCTTTGAGAAAAAGTTACCTTTTATGTTTTGTAAATATTTCAGAAAAATGTTCAAAATTTGTTCTAAGTTTAGTAGTAGGATTGATTTATACTCCATAGACATCACTTCAGATTAGTGACAATCGTTCTTAGAGGTTTGATGAACATATGCAATGATCTAGATGAGAGATTTTTTAACTTTTTTCTTAACGGAATCCCACTTAAAAGGTAACGCTGAAATTATTTAAAAACATAAAGGACCAAATAAGAAGAAAAAAAAAATGACTAAATCGTCGAAATTAAGTTAAGGGACCACATGTGTTAGTTAGCCTTGTATTTATAAGCTATAGTTTATTTTTTCAAAACTAAACAATAGTGCATATAAAGCTTATGTAAGGAGTTGATTCCACTGTCTAAATCTTTAGGTCTGCCCGGATCCTGGTGAACTTTTGAAACCTAACTCGTCTTAATTTTTTTTATATAAGCTAGTTGCAGCGTAATGCTGACCTTATAGGATCTAATATGAACCAAAAGAATGTTAAAATAAGAGAGAGAAATTCTCTTGCTTAATCTAATAGTCTACAATTGGCTGCACGTAAAGCTTGATGTAGTGGATTCGATTTGAATGAAAAGAATCTAGATTCTTTACAATAGGGTATACAGTGTAGTTGGCTGTAGAAAGTTAAATTAAGAGAGAAATTCTAGTTAACAACACACTTTCAATTGCAAACTTTGTAACACATTTTTAACTGAGTTGTATAATTTTATATTCATATGCATCTCTCATCATTTTGAAAAGTAGTTAACAAATAAAGGCCACTCAAGAGTTAATGCAATAGAGGTGATGTGTATGGAATGATGTAGATGAGACAAAGTAATAATTAATACTACCTTTATCTAAAATAGAAGTTAAATATTTTAATTTACATGAAATCATCTAAACATGTTTTGTGTTTTGAACCAAAACTCACTTGTACATAGTATGCCATCTCAAAGTGCTTTGGAGAGTGTGTTATTAGCACGCAATTTCAAGAGATATTGTTTTGTTATGTCTGGTTTTAAGTTGAAAATGAAAGTGTTGTTTGTGCATGAAGGTTAAAATCAGCAATGGGAAAATGATAGAAGTTGTTGCTTCAGAGAAAGGCTTTTATAGTGTTGGAAAGCTGTCTCTACAGAGTCACACATTGGTTGATCTTCTGCAACAGCTCAGTAGAGGTTTTTCAAATGTACGTTTCAGTTTTTATTCACAAATTTATATTTGCTTGTCTTGTTAATTTCTGATACCTGAATTTCTTGGTCCCTGTGTATATTTCAGTATCTATCTATTTATTTGCCTATTGTTCTACATTAAAAATGCAAAATAACTGTCAAAAACTATTTCAAGAGGTGTATTGTAAAACTGATTTATTGTATATGTAAAATGGAAATAACTGCTAATAACTGTCAAAATGCAATAAACCTTTTCCAGTAAAAAAAAACACAGAAGTGTATCATCAAGAAATATGTTGAGAAACACTGTAAACATAAAGCGAACAAAAATATGAACTCAAGTGAATTCAGTTAGATTCCCTGAAATCAACTAATAAATTATAAAGACTTTTTAGCAGAAACATGTTAGTTCATGTGATGGATTTTGGTAAGATCCCACTGCATAAGCTACTCGTTCAATGTTTTCACAATTACACCTTTGATTCTAACAAATGACTGATCAATGCAGGCCTATGGATCATTGATGAAAGCTTTCTCGGACCGTAATAAGGTTAGCTTTCCATAGTGCAAACAAGTTTCACTTATACTAATATATGACTATCTTAACGCAGTTTAAAGAGGCTTTGAGAATTAATATTCCACTGATTGAAGATTTTTAAATATGATTTGACAATTATGTAAATTTCACTTTCAGTGTATAGTTTTTAAACTGAACGAGATTGTATTTTATTAATTACTTATTTCTGCAGTTTGGCAATCTTCCATATGGACTCCGATCGAATACATGGCTTGTTCCTCCATCTGTTGGCGAATCTCTTTCAAACTTTCCAGCTCTACCTGTTGAGGACGAAAACTGGGGTGGTAATGGTGGTGGTCAGGGAAGAAACGGCGAAAACGATCTTCGACCGTGGGCGACAGATTTTGCTATATTGGCTTCTCTTCCTAGCAAAACTGAGGAGGAGAGGGTGATCAGAGATCGAAAAGCTTTTCTTCTTCACAGTCAGTTTGTTGATACATCGATATTTAAGGCCGCTGCAGCTATACAGCATGTGATGGAATCCAAGTCTTGTAAGAAGAGTGAAATGAATTCTGTTCTGCATCAAGATCAAGTGGGAGACTTATTGATTGTAGTCAAACACGACGGGAATGGAAAGTTTGATTCTACACTGAATGAATCCAGTAAACAAAATGAGCATGTTCAGAAGAATTTAATCAAAGGGTTGTCTGCTGATGAAAGTGTCACTGTTAATGTAAGTCATAATCCCATATTTCAATTTTATTATAGAAGTTATTGTAGATGTATAGTTTAATCTCTCTTTTGTTTTGTTATTTTACAAAAAATCACATTGATGATTGATTACCATCCTACTTCCTCTGTTCCTTTTTACTTGTTGTTTTAAGAAAAAATTGTTACTATTTATATGTCGTTTTTTGAATTTCATAGTTACGTTAACTATTATTTTGTCAATTGTACCGTTACTTTATCAATTATTTTAGATAAGAGGTTTTTGTGGCCTTTTTTATGACAGGACACTTCTTCCTTGACCGTTGTTGTTGTTAACCACTGTGGATATACAGCAACAGTAAAGGTCGTCGGTAATGCAAACGCAAAGAAGCCTAAAGTTCAAGATATTGAAATAGATGACCAACCAGATGGTGGAGCAAATGCTCTCAACATCAATAGGTTTGTACGATAAGCTATTCCAAGATTGGATATTCCACATTACATATTATATTTGGTTAAACAATTTATTAACAATAGCAACATTTTTATGATGCTTGCAGTTTGAGGGTATTGCTTCACAAGTCTGGAGCTGAGTTCTCAGAAGGGACATTAACATCCTTGTCAAATTTTGATGACTTGGATGCTTCTAAAGATCTTGTTAAGAAAGTGGTTGAAGAATGGACGGAAAAGATAAAGGAGGAGCCAAGTGTTTCGAAAAGGTCGATTCGATGGGAACTTGGTTCTTCTTGGATGCAGCATCTGCAAAAACAGGAAACTTCAACCGATGTCGGTTCCGATAACAAGAATGGAAATGTTGAGCAAGCTGTGAAAGGTCTTGGAAATCAATTTAAATTTTTGAAGAAGAGGGAAAAGAAAGCAAGTGATTTAGATGGTACTGATTCTAGGGAGCCAAATAATGATGAATTAAGTAGTTCTAATGAATTGGAGACACTGCTTTCTAAAGAAGCCTTTTCGCGTCTCAAAGAATCTGGATCTGGTCTTCATTTGAAGGTATGTGGAATACTTTCTCTTGATGTATTTTGTTGTCATCATTTGTTTTACTTGAAAATAAACTTGTATTTTTGTCACTTCTCTTGTGATTATGGTAATTTTATTTTTTTGTTTTACTTATATTACATTGTAGCTTATTTTTAGTTGTATTTTTATCTTTTGTTCTATTGTGATGTTTATGATAAATAAATGTGACTTTATATATTTTTACTTGTGGCTTCAATGTGTTTCCATTCAACAGTCAGTGGATGAACTCATCAATATGGCACACAAGTTTTATGATGAAGTTGCCTTGCCAAAGCTGGTAAAATTACATTCTTCAATGGATTCTACATTTCTTTGAATAACTTGAAGGCTGTAGCCATGGATTAAGAACTGAGTGTGTTACTGTTTTAGGTTACGGACTTCGGATCCCTTGAACTTTCTCCTGTCGATGGTCGAACACTGACTGACTTCATGCATTTAAGAGGACTAAAGATGGGATCATTGGGTGAAGTGGTGAGAAACTTTTCTCTTTATCCTTGTTTCCTCTAAAGTATCTCTTCTTTTGATTGAACGAATGTTAACATGTTCTAAGGTTTTGGGGCCTGTTTGCTTTCTAAAACCATTTTTCGTTTTATAATTTTTAAAATATGTGTTCATTTTAAATTTTTAACAAGGAGATAGAAGGCCCGTGTAGTATATAATTGTCATTTAGAGAGACAAGCTAGGAATAATGCATTTTTAGAAACAATGAAAACAATGTTTTGAAATTTTTTAAATTTCTGAAAAAGAAAATGGCGAGTAAAATATTTGATTTATATTCTCTTATGCTTTACAAGGAAAGTAAATGGGCCCTTAGTGTTCTAAAGCTACTTTTGTAGACTAAAAACTCTGGCTAGTTATTCTAGTTTTGTTAATTTAGTTTGTTTTTGCTGGTTCTAATCTCATTCATGTATAAATCAGGTTAAACTTGCAGAGAATCTTCCACACATACAATCACTTTGTATTCACGAGATGATTACTCGAGCATTCAAGCATCTACTTAAAGCTGTTATTGCTTCTGTCAACAATGTAGCTGATTTACCTTCAGTCATTGCATCAACACTGAATTTTTTACTTGGAGGGTGTCGAACTGAAGATACCGACCAAACATCAGGCGATGATCATCGCCTCAGAATTCATTGGTTACGTTCATTTTTGTCTCAAAGGTTTGGATGGACACTAAAAGATGAATTTCAACATTTGAGGAAGTTATCTATTCTCAGAGGACTATGTCACAAGGTATCAGTTGTTTCATTCAATTACTTTATCACATTCTTTTAACATGAATCTTTTATCGATTCCAGATGTTATTGTGTTTCTCAGGTTGGATTAGAATTGTTCCCTAGAGATTATGACATGGAGTCCCCTAAGCCCTTTGGAAAGTATGATATTATCAGTCTTGTTCCTGTCTGCAAGGTTGGATATTTTATATATATATATTTATATATATATATATATATATATATATATATCAGTTTCAAGTCCATTTTATGAATATTTCATGAACTATAGTCTCAATATACTATTTAACAACAAGATTATTTTTTACTTTACAGCATGTTGGGTGCTCTTCAATAGATGGGCGTAATTTATTGGAATCATCCAAAATTGCTCTTGATAAAGGAAAGCTTGAGGATGCTGTGAGTTATGGGACAAAGGTAACAATGAATTTCTTCAGTCTGTATATAATATTTCATTCTGTGTTTTTTTTTTTTTTTTATAAATTCGGCTCGTTGTTTGACATTACTATCATATACAGGCATTAGCGAAGATGATGGCTGTTTGTGGTCCATATCATCGAAATACTGCAAGTGCATATAGTCTTCTCGCTGTGGTTCTCTACCACACAGGAGATTTTAACCAGGTAAAGTAAACTTGTCAGGTTTTAGCTTAGTGATGATAAAAATTCAATTTATAGTTTTTTTTCCTATAGTAGTAAGCTACAAGGGAAAAAAGAGGAAACAAAGGATAAATTTATTGCACGTTGTAGAAATGTTGTGCCTATAAATGACAATGAATCAATGGTGTTATTCGTTGTATTGAGAAAGTGCTACATAATTGTGTGGGAATGGCGGTCTAATGTTGGCAATTGCAGAAAATAGTGCTTTGTAATTTCTGCTACGATACCTTAGTACTAAATATTGCTGCTATAGCCTCAATTTAACAACATGGAGCCATGTGTCAACTTTATGTAGTGAATAATTAAGGTCCTGTATTTATGCTAAATTTTTATATTACCGTCTTTATTATTCAGGCCACCATTTATCAGCAAAAGGCCTTGGATATAAATGAAAGAGAGCTTGGACTTGACCATCCTGACACAATGAAAAGCTATGGCGATCTTTCTGTTTTCTATTATCGTCTGCAACATATTGAGCTGGCTCTGAAGTAAGTCAAACTTTGTTGAATCGGTTTAGTTTCTTGAGTCATGATTTTCTATTGATTATTCTGAAACTTACTATGTTGTCATTGAACTTAATTCATATTTTGACAGGTATGTTAATCGTGCCCTATTCCTCCTTCATTTCACATGTGGTCTGTCTCATCCAAATACGGCTGCAACATATATCAATGTAGCTATGATGGAAGAAGGCATGGGTAATGTTCATGTGGCGCTTAGGTATCTGCATGAAGCTCTTAAATGCAACAAAAGATTGTTGGGCGCAGATCATATACAGGTATCTATCTTTCTCTTGCAATTAAAATCTTTATTTGCACTTGTGATCTTACCAGGAAGCGATTCTGCTTCCGTTCTGACTAGTTCCAGGGGAGTAAAATTTCTATTTGCACTTTCTCTCGTGTATTTGATAACCTTGTTTTATACTTTATTTTTCATCTTATAGACTGCAGCAAGCTATCATGCCATAGCCATAGCTCTTTCATTGATGGAAGCATATTCTTTGAGTGTGCAACACGAGCAAACTACACTTAAGATACTTCAAGCGAAGCTTGGTGCAGAAGATCTCCGGACACAGGTCATTCCCTTTCTATGTTATTACCAGTGAATCTAATTCATTTGCAGATAGATACTATAATTTCCATAATAATATAGGGTTGGTAGATAATATTGGAAAATAGATAGTGTTACATTTTTCAAATTTTGGAAATTACCGAATGCAGGACGCGGCTGCATGGCTAGAATATTTTGAATCAAAAGCTATAGAGCAGCAAGAAGCGGCGAAAAATGGAACTCCAAAGACAGATACATCCATTGCAAGTAAAGGTCACCTTAGGTACTGACCTGAATTTCCTGCATTACCATGTTCGAAATAAATAGGTTATATTTTAGGCTACAAAAACATGTGAATATGTTTTCATGCAGTGTGTCAGATCTCCTGGATTTTATTAGTCCCGACAATGATTCAAAAGGAAATGATGCTCAAAGGAAACAGCGGCGTCCAAAGGTGGGCAACTATATCTTTTTACATGTTTATTTATTCTTAAAATACACACAGATTTTCCCTTTGTGGTCTTAGTAGTAAACAAAGGATTAAGTTCTGCTTTGATCATATTTATAGTATGTTCTTATGGTATGCTAAGGTAATATATGCTTTTTTCTTGAGGGAAACAAGGAAGACTATGTTCCAAAGATTGGGAGTTTTTACCTTTAATAAAGTCAACTTTGAAGGGAATTCAACCTATTACATTCTTTTGGAGTTAGCTTATAGTTCTAGATGAAGTTCTTTGAGAGTATGATAATTTTCAAATCAAAACTAATTTTGAAAACTTTTTTTTTACCATTTTAGGTTGTTTTGCATTTGACATGTCACTTATATATGCGATTTTTCAGATACTTCCAATAAGTGATAACAACGGTCAAGAACATGATGATGCTGCTGCAATAGCGGATGACGGTGTTTTTGTTGACAACATAAAAGATGTCACAACAACGGTAGAAGGAAATATCAACAAAACAAATGCCACACATGATTCCAATGAACCAAAAGATATTGGTGGGGATCTCAGCAGGCACAAGCCAGTGACAAGCGAAGCTGTTTATGAGACGTCGTCCGATGAAGGTTGGCAAGAAGCCAATTCAAAAGGGCGGTCAGGTAACGCTGCTAACCGCAAGTCTGGACGCAGACAACGGCCTAATCTATCGAAACTCAGCATTCACAAGGAAGCCAGTTACAGGAATGACACTACTTCCCTGCCCCAAAAAGGAGCTCCAAAAGTAACTTCGGCTTTGTTATCTCCATCTAGACAGTCAAAAACTCAGAAAGCTTTGTCATCCTCGAAAATCTCATCTTCTCCGGCATCATTGAGTTCATTGGCTTCAAAGTCTATATCATACAAAGAAGTGGCTGTAGCACCACCAGGTACAGTTTTAAAGCCATTGTTGGAAAAAACTGAGGTAGAAAAGGTAAACGATGAAAATGAGACGCAGAAAAAAGAAGGTCCTATTGAAAATTCTATAGCTGAAGCAGTTCAACAGCAAGATGAAAAAGAAGCAACTCATGAAGATGAATCTGAAAAAGAAAGTTCTGCATCCGAACTCGAGAAGGTTTCCCTTTCATCTGATCAGACAAAACCTACAGAAACAAATGGAAGTAAGCTTTCAGCTGCAGCCAAACCATTCAGTCCAGGAACGTTGTCTGCGTCTCGCCATTTAAATCCCGTTCCCGTGGCAAGCATATATGATGCAAATGGGAGTCAAGGAATACTTGTGGAGCCTGTGCTTCCACCTGCTGCTGCAAGGGTCCCTTGTGGTCCTCGATCACCGTTGTATTACAGAACCAACTATACTTTCCGCATGAAACATGGATCATCGAAGATAAGGGAAATAAGTGGATCCGGTGGTCCAAGAATCATGAATCCACATGCTCCCGAGTTTGTTCCAAGAAGTGCCTCTCAAATAGAAACTAGTGATGCCAATTCAAATGTCTCCAGTGATGAAAATAAGAGCAGTCCTTCAAAACACAGTCTTTCGGAATCGGAGAAGTCAGAGATAGCAAGGCAGATATTGCTGAGTTTTCTAGTGAAATCTGTTCATCAAAATGCTGATGCTGTGGATGAGGCTAAAATTACTGAAGGAAAAGTTGAGAATTTGGAAAGTTCTTCTGATGAAGTAGCTAAAGACAGTGCTGTCATAAAAATAACGTATGGAACTGATGAAAAGAATAAGACAGTGGTTAATTCCAGTGATGACGGTGAAGAGCAAGATAAATTAGATGGTGAAGGATTTGTAGTTGTAACAAACAGGAGAAAAAGCAGACAGAAAATCACAAATGGAGTTCCAGAATTGTACAATCAGCAGTCAATTTGTGCTTCGGTTCGTTAATCTGAGTCATGAAATGAATCACCATTGCTCCAAATTTGTTTGCTTTGTCTGGCCAAAGCTCTTGACATCATAATATTGTTAATAGTATATGACCTCTTTCCATAGAATTTTGGTCATTTAATTCATTTTGATTTTTGTTTATATAATAAGTTAATTAGGTTTCTTTTTTGCTTTCTATATAATAAACTTTGTCCTGATACTTGGAAATTTTGTTTTGTCAATAAGAAGCTGATTGGTTCACTTCAGTCTTATTGTATGTTATCTTATATTCCCATGATAGTTTGTTAAACTCATAAAATTATTTGCCAATGAAGTTGGTGAGGATGCTACTTATACCCCACAAAGTTGTGGATTCAAAATTTTGTGAGAAGAATGCCGTTGTCAAAGTTCTTTGAGGTCTACATTGACTCTGGTAATTCAAAACTATATTTTTGCACTTCCTTGTTACTAGCTCAACATAATAACTTGAGACATTTGAATTGCTTTTTGAAATATAATTCAATAAGTTAGTTAGTTGTTAAAAGGTAGTTTGTAGTTGTGTGATTTTCTGTTATAACGGAATTGGTGGTAGACTATACTCTTGTATAAAGAAGTCAATGTGATACTTCAGTTACAAGTAATCAATAAAAATTTGGGAATCAGACTCACTTCAATAATTGTGTCACGCAGTTACTGTTTTTGCACGTCTGATTTCAATCAACGGTTGAGATTGTTTACAACTGACTTTATGAATGTGTGATTTGAATCGTCCGATCTAAAATCAACGGTCGAAGTTGTCTACTGCGTGAAACTGTTGGATTCTTATACAGCAGGGAATCCCAGTCCAAAATTTTGATTCTTTCATTCAATTCATTGTGTGTGAAGTGTGAACATTGATTGAGTGCTTAAAACACTTAAGAGATTCCCAACACTGCTTACATTCATATCTGGGTTTTTTCAAGGAGACAAAGCCTATCCTGTGCCTGTGTAGGCTTTAGTAACCCATGAAGCAATCCTACATGGTTTTGTGTGTTGAGGGAAACTAAATAAAAATTATGAGACCAATCCAATTATTAGAGTATATTGTGCTTAGTTGACCTTTTATAAATGATGGTTTAATATAAATTTTAATTTCAATATTTCTCTTCAATTTTGTTGGAGGCCCAAAAGAATTATGCATTGTATTTCAAAAATATCTCTCCTAAAGAATTATGCATTTCTCTCTATCCTGATGCTCAAAAGAATTATGTATTCTTAGTTCAATTGTGTTTCTTTCTTCGTAAATTTTTTTCACAAATTTTAGTTTAATTTATTCTAATACAAGTAAATATAGTGGCTCATAAATTAACCAGAACCGTTCCTAAAAAATTCAGGGTTATATTAATTAGAACTTGTAGCAAAAATTTGTTGTAAGCTTTAATTTTCAACCTCATAATTTGAAGTTCAAATAAAGAGTATGCTTATTGAATATTTATCTTAAAATATAGTATAGTCTCGAAATCAATACAAATCTAGTGAAGGAAAATATCACATTTGGCTATAATTCTTCAACTTTAATTATGAATATGTTTATGTAATTTGCCAAATAAAGTTGAAGTACATCACATCTTAGGGGGTTATAACCACTGCATAGCTTGAAGAATAGCTTGAAGGTGAAAACATGTAGCAATCATTATGATTATCATTGTGCTTCATATCAATTTGTGACTTTTGGAGGGTGGGTTATCTAAACATTGAAAGGTTCAAAAAGTGCCAGAGTTATTGGAGTGATTTTTTTTATGTAAATTCGTTATCCTCGGTACAATTGTAAAAACTACGAGTTAGATAAGATTATAGTCGTCCGAAAAACTCAAACTGAATAATCTTAATATTGTTACATTTTCATGACTAGATTAAAAGTTTAGAACTCGAAATCTTAAGTTAAAGCTGAAATTTTTTAATTTATTTCGTCCAAGCGCTCTTAGATAAATTTTTTCAATTTTTGGATTTATTTATTTAACTTCTAAATTTTTTTACTTTATGCACTTTTCTTTGTTGAATTATTGGAGATGTGCTTTTTTACTTGTTCCATCATTAAGAAAGTAACAGAATTAACATACACAAAATTATTGTGTATTGATATAATATGTATAACATTTAACAAAATCAGAGTGGAATATGATATCGCTATCATTATTTTAATAAAGTCTGTGTATTATTTAATTAGAGACATGAAAACTAAATTGCAAAAAAAATGTCACAAATCATAACCTTTGAGATTTCAATAGCAATGTCATGTCATAGACCTATAGGTTTATTAAGCAAAATTTGACAATGCCTATTCTCTGCTTTGTGCATCTAATTCAAAATGTAAGTTGATTTCCAACTTGCAAGCAATTACGAAAATGTAATTCAATACCAAATTATATTATTTTGAAAAAGAGTTTAAAAAATCAAATTATGATTTGTTTTAAATATATTTTTTTTCAATCTATTTTATTTTATTCACAATTTCAGTTTCTTTATTTTTAAATTCACAATTTTGTCCGTGATTTTTTAGATTCATTCTCTTTATTTTTTTTTTCTAACATCTCTTGTGCTATGAAAAGTGGTCTTAATATATTGTGTTTTTAAAGTAAAAATTATTGTTTTTTCTATACATTTTGAAACTGAATTTTGATGATACGACAAATAAAATGTTTATGGGACAATTGAGTTTCTGATATGTAAATGTCTAAATGAATTCTTTGTTACAGCTAATTTTTATTTCGTCAAAAATACATTAATCTCCGTCACAAAAATAATCAAATTTGATTTTAAACACTACTTTGATAGATTCTCACCTAATAACTCATTTTCATTTCATTAACGACAAATACATATATGAAAAAAAATGTCATACATTTTGAAAATAGATGGATCAAAATTCATAAATTTAAAAACGTGGAAATTAAAATTATAAATGAAGTCAAAATTTCATTTAATTCTCTTTCATTTACAAATTAATTACTTTGAAACTATGAACCCTAAATACTTCTAGAATATTGAATTATTCGTACTAGATATTTACGCAGTACCAGTACTCGTACGATACTTGTGGGTACTCTATTTATTGAGAGTGAAATTGATGATTTTATAATAAATATAATATTATTTATGTAATTGAGTTTATTTGATTTTCTAATCGAACACAATTTGTGATTTTTAAAATTTTTATTATTATTTTGTATTATTTTGTATCGTGAACTGAACAATTTAATTCTTTTAATCAAATTATATAAAAAAAATCATATTTTTCATCAATATACTCCTATCTTAATTTTTTTTAAATATCATATCTCATACTATATTTGGTACTAGTATTGTACCCTAAATATGCATGGGGGAAATGCACAACTACAAATAAAACTAAAGCTTCTAATAATTATTATGATGAAGAAATTTGGTAATTGAAATGGCAAAGAGAATCAACTTGTGACATAATAATAGAACTAGCTAGAGGGTTGTATGCATGCATCTATGAGACTATTTTACTGAATTTGATTTGATTAGTAGTAGGACCATAATTTATGAAATGTTACCCAAAAAATCAGGCAAAGAATACGGTTCAAGGATTGTTTTCTCTATTAAGGTGTGATACTATGTCACAATCCAATTGAAGAGAAAAAGTTGATTTTGCCTAATGTTGATATTATTAATTATGAGTTCTACACATCAAAATCATATGTAGCATAACAAAACAACAACACTTATGTATTACTTTTTCTATCTATTGGATAAAAGCTGGTGACCTTAAAATGTATGCCATAATCAGAAATTTTGGGAAGCAAATATGTCACTTTCAATCCAAACTATGTGCTTTAGTTTTTCTACCTATTTTTATAAAAAAAATAAAAAAAGAAATAATAAAAAAAAAAAGACAATCCAATCAACGGTGCTATTATTTTAGAGTAGAGTTTTACAAATTTTTGTCCACCTTCGCTGTATGATAATTATTATTATTATTTT
>JBBPBP010009779.1:73280196-73292963 GCA_037974735.1 Cicer chorassanicum
TTGATTGATAATATTTAAAAATTAAAAGTATTATAAATTAATTTTAAAAAATACTATGTATTTGATTCACAATGATAATTTTGTCAATTAAATATCATACATATTAGGCTTAATTGTAATTTTGTTCCCTCTATTTTCACCAATTCATGGAATTGGTTTCTTTATTTTAAAATTCGACAATTTTAGTTCCTCCTTTATATTTTTGAAATTTAAAAAAAAATTGACATATTTTAAATGAAGTGGCATACAATTTCATAATGTAGAATCATTTAGATGCATTAATTATTCATATGTCATCAATTAAATTATAAAAATAAATAATTTTTGAAATTGAAAGTAAAGTTTTTATAGGATTTTATTGCAATTTCATGGGTGTTAATCATTCTACTCGTATCATATGTCATATTATTTAAAGCATGTCACATCGTCTTTTGTAGTTAAAAAATCAGAATAGGGTCAAAAACTATCTGAATTTAAAATAGATGAACCGATTTCGTAAATTGGTAAAAATAGGGGGACTAAAACTGTAAATAACTTTATATATTATATCATCTCATGTTGAGATGTGTACCAAATACATGACAAAATAAAATAATATTTATTTTGTTTATTATCATGTGCACATTAAACACAAGATAAAATAATGATTATCTTATCACTATCATATATTTATCATGTTTTATATCATATCATGTCTCTATTCTATTTTGCACATCAAATGGATCATAAAGGTAAAGGTCATATTAATAAGTACTTAAAGGCACTTGTTAAAGAAAATAAAAATAAAAAACTTTTGAAAATAAGTTTTTAATTTTTACAATTCTGAACTATTAAATGCACATTTCCAATATTTTATTTATTTTTTGTTTCCTTAACAAGTGTGTTAAGGTGGACATTTATTAGTATTTTTCATACAATAATACCTTAATGGAAAGCGAGATCGTGCTGAAAAATAATTGATAATAATCTTACATGGACTTACAACTCAACGTTTTCAATGATACCTTGACGTTTTTTAAAGGATAATTTTGTAAACATATAAAAATATAAACGGCCTAAACAAGAGAAGAAAAAAAGAAGATAAATGATAATTTTGTAAATGTTTCAAATTAGATAAAGGACCCAAACAGAAAATAAAAGATACAAGACTTACGTGTTACACCTAAATGAGATAAATCTCTAGTGTAATTTTGTTTATATTATATTAGATTTAAATATGTTTTTTGTCCTTGCTAATATGTTTTGTTTTGATTTTAGTCCCTGTAATTTTTTTTTTTATTTATACCCTTGCAAATTCTAACAAGTTTTAAAAAAGTCCTTTATGAATATTTTTTAGTAAAAAAATGGTGACACGACTAATTTTGGATAAAGTGGCACATGGTGACTGTGTAATTGTTGTTGTCTAGATAATATTTAAAATTAAAATTCATTTTATTAACTCACTTAATTATTTAATTAAAAACTTAAAATTAATTAATTAATAAATAAACCAATTAAATAATAAAAATTCAATAATCTTCATCTTCAACGCCAAATTTTTTAATAAAAACTCAACAACCTTCAACTTCAACCCTAATTTCTTCATTTTCAAATCACAAACTCTCAAATCTAGATCCAAACCCTAAAAATTATAATCTTTCATTTTTCTTACACCATACATATAATCTTTAAAACTTAAATTTAAATGAGGGGCCATTGTAGAGAGACATAATTTGACAAGGATAGTATTAATGGAACAAAACTCATAGCATAAAAAAAAATGAGAAATTATAATTTTTAGAGTTTGGATCCATATATGAGAATTAGGGTTGAAGATGAAGAAATTAGGGTTGAAGATGAAAGTTGTTGAGATTTTATTAAAAAATTTGGGTTGAAAATGAAGATTATTGAGTTTTTATTATTTAATTGATTTATTAATTAATTAATTAATTTTAAGTTTTTAAATAATTAAATGAGTTAATAAAATGAATTTTAATTTTACATATTAAATATTGTCTAGTCAACAACAATTACACAGTCACCATGTGCCACTTCATCCAAAATTAGCCATGTCACCATTTTTTTATTAAAAAATGTTCATAAATGACATTTTTAAAACTTGTTAGAATTTGCAAGGGTATAAATCAAACAAAAAAAATTACAGGAACTAAAATCATAACGAAACATATTTGCAAGGACCAAAAACATATTTAAACCATTATATTATTATATTAAAAGTGGTTTAGTATTTTGAGGTTTTTTTGTTTATATCTTATTATTGCATTGTATTGCTTGCACTTTTACCATTCTTATAATTAGAACCCTAGTCTCTTTTGTTCTTCATTTCTTCTCTTTTGAGCATCACATCATATATGTCATATGATCATAAGTCATTTGCGTCTTTAAATCCTACATCATCCATATTAGTTTTAACTGTTGATGGCACTCTTATGCCATTAGTAAGAATTGGTTTAGTCTCCATATCTAATTTGTATTCTGACTTTGAGTTTTGTTTTATGTTCATCAGTTGTGTGATTCTGGTTACTTTGTTATGTTTTCTTCAACTCATTGTCATGTGTAGGATCCACAATCCAAAAGGTTGATTGGAGAAAGTCATAGACATATATGACTCTATGTTTTGGATGTGATTATTCAGATTGTTGAGCATATCATAGATAGAGATAAACAGAGATTACTCTTTGTGATTATTCAGATTGGAGCAGGTCTTACGATCACGCGTTGGACATGTTTCTACAACAATTTAAAATATTTAGCTTCTACTGGAGTTTTAGAAAATTTGTAAACTTGTGATTATTCAAATTGTTGAGGATGCAAAGTTGCTAAATTCTTTAACTTGCCTTTTACTAAAAGTGTTTCTATTTTTAATGCACCTTTTGATTTAGTTTATTCTTATGTGTGATGTCGTTTATCGATATTTACCAAAGGGGATCCAAATATTATGTATCTTTTATTGATGATTATACTCGTTTTTGTTGGATTTATCTTATAGCAAAATGTTGAGTTTTTTTGCATTTACATACGTTTCGTGCTATGGTTAAAAACAACGGAATATTATTATCAAATGTTTTGTTGTAATATAGGTGGTGAATATACTTATATGATTGTATTATTCACTAGATTTCTTATACAGACAATCCTAAAAAAAATAAAGTTGTTGGAAGAAAACATTGTCATGTGATTGAAACTACTTGTTATCTTTTGTTGTAAATATTGGTTTCAAGTGAGTTTTGAGCTGAATTAATGCTTACTATTGTCCATACTATTAATATAATTCCATCATTTGTCACCTTAGGATTATCTCCTTTCGAATGTTCTATTCATGATTATTCTTTCTTAAAAGGTATTTGGTTCTACTTGCTTTGTTCTTCGTTCACAAGTAGAACGTAGCAAATTTTCTTCTCGTCCTACAATATGTGTGTTTTCTTGTTTATGATGAGGACGATCAAAATGATTATTGTTGTTATGATCTTTTGAGTAAAAGACTTTATGTTTCTTGTTATGTTGTTTTTCTTGAGCACATAATATTTTACTCTCTTTTCTCAGATTCACATACTCCTACCTAATCTGAGCTTACCCATATTGATCCTTTTGCATTTGATGATAATGTTCCTATTGATTGTAATTTTGAGAACTGCATGGCTGATACTACTGCTACTCCACATACAAATGCCCCTTATGATTCCACAATTATCCAACAACCTTGTGTGATTGTTGATCTTCCTCCCCTGCCTCCAATTCCTCGGGTAAACCCCTCATGACCATAAGTCTACTCAATTGTCTAATTTTGTCTCTTCTACTTACTCTACTTCTTTCCTAACATCTACTCAAAATCTGTATTAGCTCTTTTCCTACAAAAAGATTGTTTTTGATCCTCTTTAGCATAAGACTATGGTAGAAAAAATTTATACTTTGTGCAGTATAGATACTTGAGAGTTAGTACCTCTTCCACCTAAATAACGTTTTCTCAACAATATGGTATGAATTGTGAATAAACTTTTACTTTTGTGGCTAAAATGACTGCTATAGTGGAAAATTTTGCAAAATAAAAAAATTTATTACTTAATTTATAAAATACAAATCTTTATCATCTTTCAAAGAGTATCAAATTAAATATAAAAATCGATGATATATATCCCACCATTATGTAAGACTTTCTACCAAAATATTCACAAGGTCTCCTCAACTGTTGAACTCCGAATCTATCACAGTTCAACCCCTCGACATGTCCTACTATATGAATGTAACTTATAACAAGTACGGCATATTAATATAATCCCTATATAATAACACCCAGGTCATATCTACGACTAAGTATCCTTTGACAATTTAACATTTATCATCAAACGTTAAACAACAGACATACCACACAACATAGATAAATCATTCATCATCATCCACATAATTAACATGCATCTTATCAATTTATTATTATTATTATTATTATTATTATTATTATTATTAATCATTAAAATAATGCTAGCAACACATTCTTTAACACACTTTTCAAGACATTCTCTTTAATTAGTTAAATTCACACGAGTTTCACCAAATTCATAAAAGACCCACATAATTTAGTAGAACCTATGTGAATTTAAATCAATCAAATATAACGTATTATAAAATGTGTGTTAGATAATGTGTTGTTAGCATTCTTCTTAATCATCGTTCTAATATTTTAAAATTTTAGTTAAATGATATTATTACTAATCTCTAATAATTATCGCGGTTACTATCTTTATCATTTTACAACAAATTACTAAGTAATTAATTATTACTTACTATCGATAACTAACTTTATTACTTATCTAATAGCTCTACTGCTTTGACCCTAAATAATTATTAAACTAATATTATTTAATTTTCATTTAATAATTAATTAATTATAATTATATTTTAATTAATTAGTTTACTAACTTATCTTCAATTAATAATTATTTATCTTCCAATTATATATTTATAACTTATGATTAATTTATTTCCCATGAGTAAAAAAAAATGATTTATTTCCTTACATTTTTTTTAACCTTGAAAATATAAGAAGTGTGGCTGCTGCCATTACTTATAATTATTTTTAATATAATTAAACCATTAATCATATCCTTACTAGATATCTAATCTAATAATATTAATCCATTAAGCTTATTCTTCAACGTTAATTATCTTGAACTTTATAGTAGTTGACCATTATTGTTTAATACTTACACTATCGACTTCTTAACATTTCACTTAACGATCGTTCAAAGCATAATTATCAACAATATTATTTATTGGTCATTATAAGTGTCATTCTTTGTTAGTTTTATGACAAGAAATATATTTCGTTAAGCTGTCAAATCAACTGAAATATACTACAAAATATAAGGGGACATTCTTCAATCCATGTGGTGTTTAGTGAGTTTAAAGTGAACTTAGTTAAATTGTGTACAAACATATTTGCACTTCTTTTAACACGAGTAATCATGGAACAGGAGAACAAAACTAATAAATTGAACCAGACGACAATTATAGCCATAATAAGATTGATCACGACTCGAGTCACGATTCGTTTTAATAACATTTAATGAATCTCCTTACAAGCAAATACTGCAAAAACCAAGGTCCAACATAAATTGGAGGGATCTTCGGACCCCTAACGCCTCCACAATATAAGCATCGGGTAAAGCAACAATCTTCCAAGTGGCAGCAGCAAGGACAATGCCCCTCTGAATCTATGATGACAATGCAAATTCCCCACTTGTCGTGAACCGGATCTGTATCATCCACATTGATCTTGTAGAGGAGACCACCTAGTGGGCGATTCCTCCTAAGTGTTATTGTCTCATTTGAATTGGGTGTTCAACATGACTCTATAATCATTCATTATCTTCCATGCTTTGAGAAGAGTTTCACCTGCATGATTATTCTTTCCTTCAAAGCACAATTTATTTCTAGCAATCCATATACCATAAACGTCATTCTTAACTTTAAACTAATCAATAAGTACAAATAATCTTATTAATTATTAACTATTCCTTATTATTCAATAATACTCTTGTATTTCTAATTTTATTTTTATTAATCGATTAGTTGTCATATTTTAATATAGGCCTTCGGTTATTCGATTTTGAATGGAATTATAAAAAAATACAAAATTGTTGGATGTTACAACCACTATCTGCATTCTTATTGTTGTTGCAGTTGTTCATCAGTGACATATTTTCCAAATATATGTCAAAAATGTCTTTCTAAATGGAGATCTTCTAAAGGAAGCTTATATGGTCCCTTGCCAAGGTGTTTTCCATCATTCAAGTGAAGTGTGTAAGTTGAAAAATACTTTATATGGTTTTAAATAAGCTTCTCAATCTTGGTTTGAGAAATTCTCTCTTGTGATTACATCACTTGGGTTCCATTCTAGTGATCATGATTCTACTTTGTTTCTTAGGGCCAGTTTCCATGGTTGTCTTATCTTATCTTTATACATTGATGATACGACCATTAAAGTGATGCTGATAATGGAATTAATGAGTTGAGATACAATTTACATGGAAATTTGATATTAAGGACTTAGGAACAAGTCCTTGGGAATTGAATTGATATCTTCTCTTTCAATCTAAATACATTGCCAACATTCTTGATCAGACTCGTCGTTCTAAGACTCGAGCAACATATAGTCTTCTTGAGTTAAATGTGAAATGTGTGTCCTCTAATGTTGTTTCTCTATCGGATCCCACTTTGTAGTTTACTTCAGTTGACAGCTTGATGTGGCTTAGCATTATCAAACCCGATATTGCTTATGTTATGCATGTTATTAGTCAATTTTTTGGTTCTCCCACTGCAGTACATTGGACAATTGTTCTTCACATTCTTTATTATCTTTGGGGTACACAATTTCAGAGTCTTCTTCTTCTTCTATATTTTTCGTTGGAGTTATTTGCTTACTCTAATGCAAATTAGGTTGATGACCCCATATAATGTAAGTATACCATAAAGTTTTGCTTATTTCTTGGAGATTATTTCATTTTTCAATGAGTAAAAAATAAGATATTGTCTCTCGTACTTTTATGTAAGCTGAGTATTGTTTCATGGCATCCAACACTGCTAAAAAATTTGGTTACAAAAACATGTAAATTTTAAGCATGAGCTCGGGTTTGTTGATAGTCCTTATGTTGTTGTGTTGGCTTCCAAGATCTCCTTATGGAGAAATAATGAGATTCATTGTGAGAATTTTGTGTGTCCAATTCACCTGTGGTGTGAGATTTCATCTTGTGTCCAATTTTAAGGTTAATTAAGAAGATTTGGAAGTTGTTGTATATAGATTCGAAGTTCAAGGTGTCATTCACATCATAAATCTAATTTTTGTGCAAATTTGTTACCAATATGGATTGTGATCATGACCTAGATTTGATTTTCTACCTCTAAGTTGGTTGCAGTGAATTTTGTTTATTTGGACTTCAACTCTCTTTGTCAATCTCATTGTAATCAAACATACACTTAGTACTTCCTCCAACTTATAATTAGTATTGTTTTTCACATTTCACAAATATTATGAAATAACTATAAATAAAATAGATAATATTAATTTTATTAAACTATCTTTATTAGCAATTATTATTTTGACATGCCTAGTGTTTTCCATTTCTACTCTTATAAATGCAAAATGAAAGAAAATTCATTGGAAATAACACAATTGAAGGAAAAATATAAGAAATTAAAGATAATTCATTTTCAGTGTAAAGTTATTTTACACCGACCACCAATCATAATGTGTGAATTCATAAAATATATGTATAATGTTATTTTTAGGTTTTTATTTATTGTGTTGTCATCGTATAATTGATTGTCAATGTAAAATAATTTTATATTAATATATTATATTTAATCTAAAAAATAAATATTAAACATTACATTACTTTAAAATATATTTTTTTCTAAAATAATTCACCTTTTCTCAAAGAAAATGAATATAAGTGGCTCAAAATATATTATTTTTCTTTGACAAATTTTTATTTGTATTATGAGAGGAAGAAGTAGCAAGTATTTTATTGACTGACCAATATACGTCATGCATTCATCAATTTCAAACTACTCAAATATAATAATCCGTGTTTTAGAGTTCAAGAACAGTTAATTGCTTCTTAAAGCTACACTCTCCCTGGATTTCTTAGCACTTCATTCACGTTTAAGAAAAGCCATTAAGAAAATGAAACTGCAAAGGTATCCTAAACTATTACCATATATAATATTTATATACAAATATAACATATAATATATAATAATTATATTTTTATATAAGCAGCAGCAAAACCAATCTTGTCAAGGCAGAATCAACGGAATAGTATTTATTCACAGTACAGCTACACACACTGACACACACAATGATAAAGTACATCTCTCTCTTAAAGGGAAAAAAAAATAACCAAAAGAAAAATAGGAAGAAAAAAATAGTTAATTAATTAATTAATATAGCAAAAAAAACATTAAAAAAAAAAAAAGAAATCAACTCCCACCAAAAAAAACATTAATGGAGTAATAATAATAATAACAACAACAATAGAAAGAAACAAAGAGTAATAATTAAGAAGAAGAAGGTTGAGATGAAGGAGAATGCAAAGGAAAAAGTGGCAATAGTTCAGGCGGTGTAGAAGCTCTAGGAGAGGGGTGCAAATAGAAACCTTTTTCAGCTATAACTTTTTCTTCATCTTTTTCTTCAACTTCTTCATAGGGTGATTTTGGACCATTTCCATAGTAAAATTCCAATGGAGAAACAGGTGAAGCCATAACAACACTTCGATTAATGTTGTTGTTATTCATCATCATCATCATCATTACGTTGTTGTTGTTGTGGAACATCATCGTGGGTGTTTCCGAAACATTAAGTTGTAGTTTTTTGGAGCGGCGTTCGTGGAGTTTAAAATTGGGCTTTTTTGGGCCCATTATTGTTTCGGTTGGTGGCGGATGGTGGGCTTGGGCTGTTAAACGAGATGGGAGAGTTAGTGGGAGCTTTTGGGCTGATGGGTCTTGTGATGCTCCGGTTAATTTTTGTACAACTGATCGGAAATTTGATGGGTCGGCTTGTACAAATGTTGTGTTTGGTGTTGTTGGTTGTGTTTGGTCGGATCCATATGTTGGTGAGTGCATGGTTGTGGAGAGAGAGAGAGAGAGAGAGTTTTGTTTTGTTTTGTTACTTGGGAGAGATGTGTAGTGGGGTGGTTATTGAAGAGAGGAAGCGGGAAGAAAGGAATGAAGGGTGGGTTTTATGGAGAGAGATAGAGAGAGAGATTTGTAGAGAGAGAGAGAGATTTGTTTGAGGAATGGGGAAGTGTGTTGGTTTGCTTTATTAGAAGATGTGAAGTGGCGTGTGTTGAAAGTGTTTGATATATATGGAGAAAAAATGAAAAGAGAAAGGTGAAAACTTTTTACTACCTTTCTCATTTTAGTAATATATATAATAAGCACTCAATTTTATTGTTATTATTTTTAAATTGTGATTAAGACATGTTAATTATTTTATTCATGTCAAAAGGGGTATGCACTCTCTCAATCTCATTAATCTCGGTGTTCTCTTTCTACATGTTTGAATTTTAGTGTTGACAAAATTTTATTGTTACTATAATTTTGATAAAATCTATACTTTTAAATTTTAATAAATTGCATTCATATTAGTATAATTTTGTCAACTCATATTTTATCCAAATATTATAATAAAATTGATCTATGTTCAAATTTTTTGAATGGTAAAGAGAGTCTAAAACATTGAGAGAATATTGTTATTACATTTCACAAAAAATAATAATCATTTGGATGTAGTATTTTCATCCGACCGGTGAGTAAATTCATTTGTTACTTATATGTTATGTAACATATTCTATCATAAATTTTGTAATATTAAATTTTACTTACTTTTAATAGTTATACTTCAATAAATATATCTGTCTTTTTTTTAGGAGACAAATTTATTGATTATACTTTTAATATAGATAGTGAGTGTCAAAGTCTTTACTATCAAAGTAATATTGAAATCTAAGTTATAAATAATAACTTTAAATTATAATTAATTTTTAAAAAAAAAATATCAATTCTAGAATAAAGTGATCAAGATTATTAATTTTACCTATAGTAGAATTAAACATACTCTTTAGGTGGAACATGTAATTAGTAATTACACTTCAACACTTCTTTGGTATTTGACCTTGGAAGTTGCAAACACCAACACAACATACTATTGTCAATTTGTAATGAAAAAGGATAGATAGAAACTTTGGCTAATTAAACAAAAGAGCTTTTTGTCTTCAAGCTTCTTTCAAAAAACAAATTGGGTGTAACTTTTCGTGAGTGGAACTCGATATCTTTTCTTTTATCGTTGCAAGTAAAAATTCATTATCATGATTGAAGATAAGCTTTTTAATGTGAGTATTACTCAAGTTTACTGCAAAAAAGTCGCAAAAAAGCTTCTTCATGGAAATCTTGTTAATTACAATTACAATCTTGTGGTCTGAAATGTCCAATTATTTGAACTCTTTTATCATATAGTAGTATTCATAGTTCGAATTGTGGTGTTAAAAATTCAACAGTTAGATCTTAAGTCCTAACTCATCCATATATTATTATGTTGAATAGTTTATCTTAGACTAAATTCACAACTTCATAATTATATGTAACTTTCTGATAATATTTATTATTTTATTTATAAATAAAAAATAAATAAAATAGAGTTGTTGGTAGTAGAGAAGCTATCTAAAACTATAGTTAAAAGTAGTGAAATTTTATTCTAATTATATTATTGATATGCATAAATAATTTTTTTGGTTCATTATGAATATTATATGGCATAAATAATTTTAAAACTGATAAATTAAAAAACAACATTAATAAAAAAAACTAGTATTTTATATGTTTGGAAAATTGGCCCATTTCAAGATTAAAAATAAAAGCAAATAAATTATAATCTAATTAGTCAATAAATAATAAAATATAATTTTACGGTAATGCACATGCGGGGCAACTCTAATTTGGCTGCGTCTTTTGTTTTTTCTTTCATAGCATGATTGCTAATGATGTAGAATATAGCAACTCCTAAGCCAACAATGATATTTATTAGTTTCTTTTTAAATATCGTTTAAGATTATTTTTCATAAATTAAAAATTTTATAATTTTATAATTATTATTATTATGAAATCAATTATGTTTTTCTACAATACTTTGATTATTTATCATCTTATTTTTGCTTTTTCTTTTGTAACACATATCACTGCAATACTTTATACTTAAACGATACTAATATTTTTGACTTTTTTCCACACTTTTTGATTTTGTTGGTTAAACTAAAAAATGTTATAATAAATTAAGAGTATATATTATTAATTAAATAATAATTAATATTATATTAAATATAAAAAGTATAAAGAAATAAAGGCTTAAATATTTGATTCGATCTTTGTAAGTTTGCATTTTTTTCTTTTTTTTCGCTGTAATTTTTTTTTTCAATTTCAATTATGTAATTTTAATTTAGTTTTAAAATCATCTCTGTCATTAATTGTTGTTAAAAAAACTTATGTGGCAAAAGGATGAGTGGCATGATAGAAGAATAAATTAAATATTAAAAATAATAAAATTAAGTAATTAAATTGATTAAAAAATAAATGAAAGAAAGTCGAAGGTGTTATGTTTTAGTAGTTCCATCCAAAATCAAAATAAGTTTGAGGATTAAGATTATTTTCTCTTTTCTCTATTATCGCATCACTATTAACAGACCACCAACATCAAATTATCATCATCACATTACCAACAAAAAATTGACAACTATAAGGGGCATACAAACAAAAAATTAAACATTAAACTTAGTAAAAGTAAATTATAACTACAAAAAGTAAACATAAAAATAACATATTTAAGAAAAATTATTCACATCCCAATGAAAACTTCTTCAAAATCATTGTTTAGGGTTTTTATCAAGGTTAGAGATAAATATGCGTGTTACTTATTGCTTTCCTACACTTAGCAATTGAAAACGAGTTGAGTTTGTGGCAGATGAAGATGACGTCATGGTTGAACGAAGATGCAGATGAAGATTCGAAGATGTCGGTGATGCGATGTTAGTGATCTGATAATGGTGATGCGATGATAGAGAAAGGAGGAGAGAACTCTAATCCTCAAATCTATTTCTGATTTTGGATGGAGGGACTAAAACATATCACATTCAACTTTTTCTCTTTTCTATTTATTTTTAAATCAATTTAATTACTTAATTTTTTTTAATTATTTAATTTATTCATCTGTCATGTCAAACTTCCAAGTCATTCATCTCTTTGCCACATAAACCTTTTTTTAACAACGATATGGATAATTTTTAAATTAAATTGAACTTCGAGAGTATAAAAAAAGGCACAAACTTACATGGACAAATCAAATATTTAAGTCATAAATAAAGTCGAATATTTTCTACCGAAACAACCATTAAAATGAGGAAGAAAGTTGAATTCAAATTCAAAACAATGAGTGGTAGACACAGGTAGATTTTATTATAAATTTATACTTATTATATAAAAGTTCTTAGATAAATTTACTCTTAATAATTCAGATTTTTAAATTTTATTTTAAATCTATGCGGTAATTACATAAAATTTCTTAACAACACAGTCTTTTAGAACTTAAAATTTAAAAATATATAACATGAGTACCATGATATAAAGATAACTCATGTTTTGGTTGTACTTTTTTTGATAAATTTACCCTTAATTATTTAAATGTTTTCAAATTTAAACTTAATTTTTTTTTAATTCATAAATTT
>JBBPBP010009779.1:73297923-73319407 GCA_037974735.1 Cicer chorassanicum
CCCCCCCCCCCCCCCCCTCTCTATCTGAGTAGCCATTGAGCCTAACAAGTGACATTAAGAGCCTTGATTTTATAGAGTAAAGGTGTAAAAATCTCGAGAACTTATGCTAATATCTTACACAAAGCCTAAGAGTGCATATTATAAAACACCTGTATTCAAAGGAGAAAACTATGCGTATTGAAAAAATTGTATCAAAATACATATCATGTCTTATGATATGGAAGCTTGGAAAGCTGATGTCAATGGACCTTTTGTTCCAACCATCGTAAGAGATGGTAAATCTATTGACAAACCTGAGATTGATTAGACTGACTTAGATAACAAAAAAATGCAACATGATTGGAAAGTAAAAAAAGAAAAAAATTGATCTCCTATTTGGGAATTGATGAATACTATGGTGTGTCTCATTGCACAACTGCACAATCAATGTGAGACACTTTAGAAGTTTCCTATGAGGGAACTAGTGAATTAAAGCTTTCAAGGATCAATATAGTTACACAAGATTTTGAGCTTTTTCGCATGAAACAGTGTGAAATTGTTACTGAAAAGCAAAAACTTTTTGAACTTCTTGTAAACAAATTGAATGGTTTGGGTAAGATGATTTCAAATCGAAGATTTAACGGAGAAAAAATTGAGATGTCTAACCAAAGAATGACAACCTGAATTGACTGCAATTAAAGAGACAAGGAACTCAACTACTATGACCATTATAGCATTGTTTGGTAAGTTAGAGGAACATGAGCAAAAGCTCGTTCAATTGGCAAGACATGAAAAAAGTATCAAAAAGAAGGATAAGGATAAAGAAAAAGGACAAGGATAAGAAGAGTATAGCTTTCAAAGCATCATCGTCCAAGGCAATTATAGAAAAACTATTGAATAGTGGTGACAATGATGACGAAGGCTCAAGAGACTAAAATATAAACAAGTTCGTAAAATATTACAATAATTACATCAATCGCAAAGGGCTGAAGCATAAATGACAAGAACTTGATCAAATTCAAACAATGAAGTAAAAGAGACACAAACTCTATTACTTGCTATGAGTGTGGTAAAATTGGTCACATGAAGAGTGATTGTCCAACACTCTTAAAGAAGAAAAATAAGGCACCATCCGAACTTAACATGGAAGGAAAATGTCAAAGGGCATATATAGCATGGGAGGAGGAATATGAAGCCTCATTCGAAAAGCTCTATCAATTATGAGGTGTCCAACTTATGTCTCGTGGCTCGTAAAAGCAAGAATCGTGAGGTAAGCGATCTTGACTCAAACTTTTCTGATGATCATTTGTATAATGCTTTTGTGGAGCTTCATGAAGAAGCAAAAAAGCTACTAAAATGAATATATCTCAAAGAAAAATTATGTCTTTGGATGCTAAAGTTTGAAAACTAAAAAGTAATTTAGTAGAAGCCCTTAATGCGCTCCTCATGAAGATCCCAAAATACTTATACGTGAGACTAAAGAGTGTAGTAGCTGGATGAAGTATGCCATTTGTAAAAATTGTGATGATTTGAAAAAAAAAATTATGATTTAAAGTTCAAATTAGCATAAGTTACAAATGGAGATATGAAACTTGTTAAAGAAAATGAGTCATTTGAAAGACCAAACAAAAAACTTTAGAAAGTCTTTCAAAAGATCACCTAAAAGACAATTCAAAAATCCTTTTTAAAAAATTTAACAAAGAGAATGACAAGTTTCATGCACCACATATTGTTTGTCATTATTGTTGCAAAGAAACTGAACTCGAGCGCTAAATTGACCTTAATCCATTGCCTCGCAGATCTAGAAGATGTCATTACATAACAACCCTATAGACCTGCTCATAATTGAACACACCTTTATGATCAAATCCTTGCGAATTGATCAGCATTACACGACCATCTGAGAATCCCGTCGAAGTTCTTGCAAAGGTCTAACCACCTCTAGGGACAACTCATCAAACAGTTCTCAATATTAAAGTCATGTACTTAAAGTGTAAGGTATTCAATTGATTCTAATCCAAAAATACATCTCACTCCCTCCAACTTTCATCGACTTAATCATCACAATATTTTCAGGTACACTCCATCGGAAGCTACTCTACAATACTTTTTGTACTTCAACAACGTTACTCGTTTTTGAAAAAACGCTAATCATTTTTGACAAACACAAAAGTTCGACTCTAAATCACCCAAAAGACTTTGTTATCCACCAATCATTTCACACCATATTAGTTAATTAGACACATTTTTGAGATACTGCAATTTCCAAATGTGGTACATCATGAGATAGAACATGATTTCTTATCCACACTAAAAAGTTTCATATACACACTCACTTAGACTTTTAGACTTTACTGTTCAACTTCAACACTTCATCTTTTCAAGAAAAGATAAGGTGCCAAGAATATATGCTTCATTAAATTTAAACAAGACAATTTGAGCCAACAAAACAAAGAATAAGTGAGAATAAAATATCTTGTATTTTTTTTCTTAAAACTGCATGTGAATCATCCCACCTATATAGTAAGTGGCTATATGCACACATATGATATTTAATTAAGCACCGACCACGTGTACATTTCACAACCTTCAGATCTGATTATTTATTATTCGTATTTTCTTGGACCACTTAATTTGAGGAACTTTAACGATTGCTAATTAAATTAAATGAGCAACCTATTTAATTCATTCCGGCCCTAAGAATTTATAAGGAAGTCTTCGTTCTCCGTCAGTCTTTCTCTTCTTTATTCATTGAAAATGGTTGTTTTGAGTATTTTTTTTGTGGAATTATTTATGTGTTTTTTTTTCTATTTTAATATAAATAAGTAATTTTATATGGATCAATTTTTTTTTGTTATTTTTTTTTTTGATTTCGTCATTTCAAATCGAGGTGTTTGATTTTTTTATCTTAGTGCATTATTTATTTGATTTTTCGTCTTATTGCGGTGGTCATTTGATTCAGATTGACATATCAACTTTGATCAATTACTGATTCAACCAATGACTAGATTGTCAATTTTGCAAATCATGTGGCATGAGTATTTCAATCACTTTGATTTTGTCACATTATTGATAATTATTGTACCGTTTTATACTATTAATTTAGATGTTATGAGTTTATTTGCATATTTATCTTTTTCGTTTTTAATAACATTGAATTTGTATTCGTGTACGAATGATTTTTTAAATAGAGCGAACAACGTATTTGATATTCTTAATGTAGCATAATGCCCAAATTAAGTATTTATGAAAATTGAGAAAAGTTGGTAGCACCCTTCTTTTTCATAGTCAAAAGGGTCACTTATAGAAAAACCATCGTTTTCAATTCCATTGTACATGTGTGAATGAAGCCAAGGGAACATTCCATCATCAGGGTTATTTGTGGTGGACACTATGATTGCCAAAGAAGACTGGGGTAATTAACTAGGAAAATATTAATGTGGAGTCGTGGTGTGTTAACTAACAAAGAGACCCTAATTTCAATTTATATACTCCCTCTTTCCCATTTTAATTTTCACTATTGTCATTTTGTAATTTTTTATCATTTTGTAATTTTTTTTATTGATATATTTTTATTTATTATAATTCAACTCACAAATTTCTCAACTAATTGCAATTAATAAAAGTATTTGAGTAAATAAAACTTATTTTTTTCATTGAAATCAACAAAATTAATCATTTTTTTAATAACTGAACACAATTCAAATCAGAAAATTAAAATGAGACGGATGAAGTATATAGTATTTTAATTACATTTTATTTTTCTTGCCAAACAAACCACTAGATTAAACTATATGTTTACTCGTGTGATACATGAATCATATATGTAAAAAAATATAATACAAATATAAGTTTAATTGCAGTTTTACTTTCTCTATTTTCATCAATTCGTAGAACAAATTTTTCCTATTTTAAAATATAACAGTTTTGATCTCTCCCTTCAAGTTTTTAACAAAAAAAAAATGTGATTTAACATTTTAATTGATATAAAATTATTTAGATACATTAATTATTTGTATGTTATTATTTAAATTATAAAAAAAAATAGAAGTTCAAATTGAATTTTGTAGATGGTTTTATTGTAATTTCATGAGGTATTACTCATTCAACATCATAATTCGAGAAAGAGAACAAAATTATTAAATTTTAAAACAGATCTATTAATTTCACGAATTAGTGAAAATAAGAGACTAAAACGATAATTAAACTAAAAAATTATTAACAATTTAATTATTTGTAATTTATGAAAAAATAACAAGCACGTGTGATTAAAATAATAAGTACAAGTGACAACATGAACTAACCTCAAGTAAGAGAAAAAATAAACATATAAAGAGCTATAAATGTTTAACATTTAGGCTAAATACCACCCGTGGTCCCTTAACTTAATTTCGGTTAACGATTTAGTCATTTATTTATTTTTTTCCCGTTTTGGTCCTTTATGTTTTTAAATAATTTCAACGTTACCCTTTAAGTGAGATTCCGTTAAAAAAAGTTAACATTTCCCTCCTCCGTTTTCTCTTCATTTAGGTTTTCTCTCACATTTATCTTTATGTTGTTTGGTTTCTCTTCACATCTCCCTTCTCCAAATTCCCAAATCCCCAAATTCATGAACCCTAAATCCCCAAATACATAATAATAAATGTATAGAAATATAAAAATAAAAATAAATAATTAGGGCTTTAAACTTTAAACAATCACATATGTTCTCAGTTTTTTTGCCTCTAATTCTTGTTTAGACTCTTTTCTAAAAAATAGAAAAATAAAAAAATATATATATATAAAAATATATAAAAAAAATAATAAAAAAAATAAATAAAGATACATAATTGAATGAAAGAAACTGAAAAGAAATGGATTGATGGTCATAAAAATCGGTATAATGAGATCAATTGAATGGATTGATGGTCATAAAAATCGATATAATGATAATCAATTGAAAGAAAAGAAACCACAAAGAAAGAGATTAATAGTAATAAAATGGTGATAAATTGGCAATTATTCTCTTGTCTTTTGTAACCTACACCCGAAAGGCCTATAAATAATCGATAGTAAGAGTGGAAGAGGATGATTTTTGAGAGCACAAAAAAGAAAGAAGAGAGAATAACAGACGAGAGAGGAGCGGAGAATCTGGTCTTGGGAAAATCAGTCTAGCAAGAAACTACTTCAGTAGTAAGGTATCTCTTCTCTAAATTTCTTCTTATTAGTCTTTATATTGATCCCTTTAAAAAATATTCTTTTTTTTTTCTTTCTCTTTTTTCTATTTATACAAAAAATAAACTCGTGTGTTAAGCTTTCATTTTTCTAAGGTTGTCTGTTCTTAAAATTACTTTCTTTGCAACACAAAATGCTAGAAAAATATAACTAATTGATGCTTATAAACCAATCACCAAGAAAACGAATTTTACCGCATCGTAATATTAAATATATAGCTCATATCACGTATCTATCAAAATAACAAAAAGATCGTAACAACAAATAAATAGTTTTTTCCATTAGGATTAGAATTAATAGTCGCTGCCGCCGGATGAAATTCATCCTCGCTCGCCGCGCCACATCTCACCTCTTTTTTTTGTTATTATTATATTTTCGTTACGTTGTTTATTTAACAAAAATTAATTTTTCTTTAAAACAAAAATAAAAAGATCCAATCCGCGAACAAACATCTCACCCTTTTTTATTTGTTATTATTATTATTATCACTATTACCATTATTACTATTATTATTATCACTATTATGCTGTTAATTTATTTTGATATGTATATATATAAAGTAAAATTAATAATAAAATCAGTCAACACATAAATATTTTCTACCCAAGAACTACGTGTGTTTTGATTTCCCTATTGCACCTGGGATACGTAGGAGCAAGGTTTTTTCCTTGTCAAACCAAATTAATAAAAAAAATATTTTTCCTTCTTTTATTAATGTAAATAATTTATTTATTTTTTTTATTATTCTTTTTTGGGGTAAAAATAAATGAATAAATAAATAAATAGTTTGTATACAATTAATTATAGGGTAACCGTTTAACGGACGTTGTAGGGTGCTAATACCTTCCCTACTCTTAATCGACTCCGAATCCGAATTTTTGGTTCAAAAATCATTATTTTAGGTTTTATCCAATTTCTTCCTTTGAATAAAATAAAATTGGTGGCGACTCCTTTTTCGCGAAAAAAACCGGCCGCGACAGCAGCCAAGTCAACATATCATCAAGCATGGGAAAAAGAAATGAAAGAGTTAAGGAAGGTTAACGAAGAGGCATACAAATATTTGGTGAAGATTCCACCAAGGTTTTGGTCAAAGTCAAGATTCAGTTTCAATTCTAAATGTGATGTGCTTGTCAACAATATGTCAGAGACATTCAATAGTGTCATAATTGGACCTAGAGGGAAACCCATAGTGACAATGTTTGAAGACATCAAATTGTACTTAATGGAAAGGTGGGCTAGAAATAGAACTACATTGGAAAGGTATACTTGTTCTGTTCTACCTCAAATTAAGAAAAAGTTAGAAAAGGAACAAGAATTATCAAGAATGTGGATGTGTAGGTAATATTGTGGTTCTGTTTTTTTAATTCTTCTTATGATATTATTGTTTTCTAATTCTTGTCAATTATGTCATGTGTTAATTTTGGTTATATGTTTATTCTTATTAAACAAGGTATGCTGGTGAAAACATATTCGGAGTTAGTAACATCACCCACACAGGAGACAAGTTTGTGGTATCACTGGAAAATAAATAATGTTCATGCAAGAAGTGGATGCTTACTGGAATTCCCTGCTGCCATGCAATTTGTTGCTGCAATTTCGTCAAACAAGATCCAGTAGAATTGATTCCAGCATATTATAGGCGAGAAACATATGCGGCTTGTTACTGACCTGTTATTTACCCAACAAATGGACAGAATCTATGGCCTCAAACTCCATATCCTGATGTGTTACCACCACCGTCAAGAAGGCTTCCAGGAAGGCCCAAAAGGTCAAGGAACAAAGATGGCGATGAAAAAAAATAAGGACTCAACAATGATTAGTAGGAAAGGGATAAGTGCACCAAGTGTAAACAAACTGGTCATAACAAGGCATCATGTCCAAGCCAAACTTAAACTGAAGCTTCCCAATCCCAAACTCAACCTGACCTGACCCAAACTGAAAATGCCCAAGCCCAAACACAACCTATCAAACCCAGAGGAAATCCCAAGAAAAACCAACCCACGCAAGCCCAATCTCAACCTGTCAAACCCAGAGGAAGACCCAAGAAAAACCAACCCACACAAACCCAATCTCAGCCTGTCAGACCCAGAGGAAGACCCAAGAAAAACCAGCCTGCACAAGCTCAGTCCCAACCTGCACAAGTTCAGTCCCAGCCTGCACAAGTTCAGTCCCAGCCTGCACAAGTTCAGTCTCAGCCTGCACAAGTTCAGTCCCAGCCTACACAAGTTCAGTCCCAGCCTGCACAAGTTTAGTCCCAGCCTGCACAAGTTCAGTCCCAGCCTGCACAAGTTCAATTCCAGCATGCAGAAGCTCAGTCAAGAACTTTTAGGCCAAAGTTCAAAACATGGAGGATATAATATTAGGAACTGTCACATGGAGGAACTATCACTTTTTGATATTAAGAACTTTTTTTGATGTCATTCTGTTTATGTATTCGTCATTCTGTTTATTAGGAACTTTTGTACCACCTGAAACATGTTTACTTTTTTTTGAATGGAATAGAGCACATTTGTGAAATGAATTATGTGCATGAATGAATTATGAATGAAGCAGGAACAACAAGCAAGAATGAATTCTGATTAATACAAATTGATCCTTGTTATGAATGAATGAATTAATTCTGAAATCTGATTTCTGAAGCAGGAACAACAAGCAGGAACATTTGTTGTCTTATATGAATGAATTCTGCATTATGATTTATACAGATTGATCCTTGTGCAGAATGAATTAATTAATTCTGCATTCTTATTTTGGATTCTGATTTCTGAAGCAGGAACAACAAGCAAGAACATTTGCTATCTTATATGAATTATTTATGCATTATGATTTATACAAATTGATCCTTGTTATGAATGAATTAATTAACCAAAATTATGAATTCTGCTTTATGAATGAATTATGCATTCTGATTTATGAATGAATTCTGCTTGTTGTCTTATTTGAATGAATTCTGCATTTTGATTTTCTTTATGAATGAATTCTACATTCTGATTTATACAAATTGATCCTTGTTTTTTTTCATCAATTTAAATGAATGAATTAATAATACAATTGCAGAAAAATCAAACATTAAATTGACAGTAATAATTAAATAAAGAAAAACCAAGATAATTGGAGCAACAATTGATGCAAAAGCAAAATACACTAATATGTTCCAAATGTCATACAACAAACTCAATCATTACTACATACTTACAACAAATCTACTACATCAACATCAACAAAATTACATCAACTACAGTAAGCTCATTTCAGAGCTAAGATCAACAATAAAACAACACATGTTACACCAAACAAAACACATAAAAAAAGCAACAACTTCATCTTAATAATGGTTGACTTGTGATCTCCATGCATCTTCAAAATGACATTCCTAAGAGTCATAATCTCCAACTCCTTTTGAGGGCACTCTAAACATTGTGTATGTATCTGTTGTTGATTTCTCTGTTGTGTTTGAAGCCTATAGTCTGAATCCCAAACAAAGTAATTGCATCTACATTCAATGTCATAACTCTACAATTGATGAACAAATACAACATCAATAACAAATTTTTCAACAAGAATTATTATTTTTTTATTCTGAACCAAAAACAATAAATCTAAAACCATAAAGGTATTTATGCTTACCACAAAATTCCTACAGCCCCAAAATTTTCTTCCTCTGTTTGGACCCAATTTTTTCACTGTGCGCATTATAGGTTTCAGACCACAAGCACAATTTGGCAACCCACGAATTCCATTGGAAACGAAAGAACCATAGTTGTAGGATGCTAAGTTGTAGGAGGTTGAGTTTGACCCATTTGTGAAAGAGGCGGCCATGGATTTCGAGTTTTGAGAACCGTGAATAGGATTTTCCATGGAAAGGAGAGAAGAAGGCAGAAAACGTTCACTGGAGAAGGAGAACGATAGATGAGAGATTTAGAGTTCTTCAAATTTAATTTAGGAATTTATTGTTCATGTATTTGGGGATTTAGGGTTCATGAATTTGGGGATTTGGGAATTTGGAAAAGGGAGATGTGAAGAGAAACCAAACAACATGAAGAGAAATGTGAGAGAAAACTCAAATGAAGAGAAAACGGAGGAGGGAAATGTTAACTTTTTTTTTTAACGGAATCTCACTTAAAGGGTAACGTTGAAATTATTTAAAAACATAAAGGACCAAAACGGGGAAAAAAAAAATAAAGGACTAAATCGTTAACCGAAATTAAGTTAAGGGACCACGGGTGGTATTTAGCCTAACATTTAACTAGGATAAGTGATTAAAAAAAAACCAATCACAACATTGTACTAAAATTGAAGCAGGTATTTTTGCATCATATGATGACTAGCTCGAGGTTAATATATATATATATATATATATATATCCACACACACACGTTGGTATGTATAAAAGTTGATAATCTTATAAAACGCAATAAAATCAACATCAGTTTAAAAATGTCAATAATTAATCATGCTACTGTTAGTAAAATATGTTCACTAGTACAATTACACCTTGTTACATTGACAATTTTAGATCGGCTGATATACATAAGATGTAATAGAAAAGGCGGTGATAAATTTGTTATTATCATAAACTTTGTTAAATCTATTAGAGTTTTTTTTCCAAAGTATCCTCTTTTTTTAAAAAGTTTACCAAAATGCCACGTTTTAAAAAAGCTTTACCAAAATGCCATACTTTTTGGGCCTTTCTGCTGGTCGCTACGGGGAGTGCGACCTCCTGAAGATGGGTTTTTTGCAGGCCCAGTGGGAGGTCGCTGGGCGGGGGTGCGACCTCCTACTGGAGGTTGTAATTTTTTTTTTTGGCCCAGTGGGAGTTTGCAGTGGTGGAGTGCGACCAGCTGAAGAGGAAATTTTTCAGGCCCAACAGGAGGTCGCTGGCTGGAGGTGCGACCTTCTACTGGGGGTGTTTTTTTTTTTTCGTTTTGTGTTTTTAAATGTTTTTAATTAATTAATTAATTATAATAATAATACATTAATAAATAATAATAATAATTAAATAATTAATTAATTAATAATTACTAAATAATAATAGTTGTAATAATAATAATACATTAATAAATAATAATAATAATAATTAATAATACATTAATTAATTATAATAATAATAATACATTAATTAATAATAATACATTAATAATAATAATAAATAATACGTTAATAGATAATAATAATAATTATTATTATTATTATTATTAATTATAATAATAATAATAATAATAATTATTGTAATAAATAATACATTATTAATAAAAAATAATAATAATCATAATTAATTATTATTATTATAAATGGTGATAATTAAAAATAGAAAATTATATTAAAATTTTAAAGAAAATACATTAAATAAGAAAAACACATTAATAGTTGTAATAACTATTGGGATACTTTATTTAAATCTCCTAATAAAGAAAAATATTTTAAATGTACGCGATTGTTGGATTTGTCATATATCAATAATCTTCCGTATGATACGTATGTAGAAATCGACAAGCCAACATTTGTGACAGTCCTAATGAAGCTTCCATGTAGATAGTGTTTGGGGCGTGGGGCTTTGAAAGCAAAGGAAGGATAATTCAAATCCCTTGTTGTTGTTGTCTCATTGCAGTTGTAATTCTCACCCCTTGTAATAAGCAGTAAAGTCGATGTGTTGTAGCCCTGTCCACATAAAAATTTGATGTAATCAATTTCGCCGGCATCATATATTAAGCCAGGATTCACAGCCTTAATGGGGTCAATTTGGCCTGCTCCATAAACGAATTCAACATCAGAATTTTTTAAGGGACTCATTTGTTTAGCTGCAACACATAGAACACACAAAATAAATATGAATTACACTCACATTAGGTAAGGTACACTCACATTAAATAACATAAATATGAATTACACTGTACTCACATCTATTTACATATACATTATTTTTTAAATATTAGTAGAAGACTTTGAACAATCAATCAAAAATTATCTTTATATATGTCTATCAATATCACTTCTAAGTCATTCTCAATACTATAAATAATTTATAATTAGAAAGCTTTAAATAAAATATGTTAAAATATTTTTTATCAACTTAAAAGCTTTATCTTAAATCTTTTATTTATTTATTTATTTATTTATTTATTTATTTATTTATTTATTATTTCATAATTGACAATATAAGTTGATCAGTAGGTAAAACATACATAAAAGTTTGAATGTATGAAAATGGAGTGGAAGTACAATACATGTTTAACTTCAAGAGAGTATAGACTCCGATATAATAGAAAGGAAAAATAAAAGAAAGGCAAAAGAAGTGTAATCCAATTGCTCCAATTAAGGGTAACTTTCTTATCGGTTTATAAAAAAATCAACTTTAAAAAAGACAATTCCTTTCAAATATCAGTTAAAACTGAGCATGTGCTAATTGTAGTTTTCTTTGTACATGGAAATATTTATTAAGGTGTTATACTACTCATTTATATTACCTGTTGTCATTAGAGCGGAACGGATAGCAGCAGGTGACCATGTAGGATGATATGACTTTATATACTCTGCTGCACCAGATACATGTGGACATGCCATCGACGTTCCAGACAAAATATTAAACTCTAACTTTCTGCTGTCACCGTCAACTTCAGAAACAGAGATATTTGGAGACCAACTAGCTATAATATCTACCCCACGAACAATTAAGTCAGGCTACAATGTTAGCAAACAAAAAATGTTAACAAATATTTTTTACAATGAGAAAGATGTGTGTAATTTATTCATGGATAGAAACTTATATAGAAACCTTGAGAATATCATAAGTAACATTGTTTGGACCCCTTGATGAAAAAGAGGCAACCATAGGTGCTAATGTATCTTCTAACTCCGTGGTCTTAAAAATGGTTGCGGTTGGAGTCCTGCAATTTGAATAATGCAATAAATTTTAGGTAAGTGTGGTTTTCTAAATTATTATTAGTGTATATGGAATTTGAAATTAATACCGTGATGTGCGTATGTATTTATGTATTTTGGCAGCATATGTGGATTGAAGGTAACATTCGGGCAATACAAAAGGGAATGCGGTATCTATAAAAGTGTGGCCTTGTGTCAAGACACCAATAGCACCAGCTCTAAATGCTTCTGGACCACCTATGTTGCCTTCACAGAGTACAATTTTAAGCTTCACAGAATTCTCATCCAAAGAATTGGTTGGACAAAGTCTACAATTTTGGAGTGTTCATTTTTAATCTTAGTAGAGGGCAAAGTGTGTAAAATCTAAAATTGAATTAAAACTTTGTTTGATGAAAGTTGAATGATAATAATTTTTCAGGGACCTGATACATATATATTTTACGTCATTTAATTTGTTAACTCGAATAATATAAAGATCATTTACCTAGATTGATGTCCCTTAAAGCCTGCTTTCTTATTTGGTGCATCTCCACCATATATAATAGGATACATATTTCCCAAGAGGTCAAATGTGTTGAGTGAGATGCCCTAACATTAAGAGAAGATATAGACATTATTACTAATATATTTATCATGTATAAAAAGGTAATTTCTAATCATCAATTTACAAAACAAATAAGATTTTCTTACTATCAATAAATGAAGCTTTTGTAACTTTATATTTTAAAGTTAGAAAAGGTAAAATAAGGCTTGCTCTATAATATGATAGAAAAATGTATTTACCTCATAAGTTACGTTGTTTCTTAGTTTGACTCTGGTGACAAACTTTCTATCTATGGTTCCAGCTGCCACAACAATAGACCAAGGTGAAACATTACGTAAGGAGGCAGGATTTGGACCTTTGTTTCCTGCAGAAAGTATTGTTACTACTCCATTTTGCATTGCATGAAAAGCTCCAATGGATATTGGTTCTCTAAAATGGCTAAGAGGATCTTCGTTTATTCCTCCAAGTGAGACTGATAATATGTCAACTCCGTCGGCAATTGCATAATCAAAAGCTGCAAAAATGTTTGTAGAGCCACATCCATCAGACGACCAACATGCCTTATAGACGACAATTCGTGCGGATGAAGCCCCACCTCTTGATGTTCCACGTCCTAAGCCTAACATACTTGCATGGCTAACTGAATTTCCGGCTGCTGTTGATGCTACATGAGTCCCATGACCTATAGAGTCTCTTGGAGATAGTAGGAAGTCAGTATTGTCCAAGATTTCATCAATTAAATAATACCTTGCTCCAATTAATTTACTGCAATAACAAATATCAACTATTGTTAGTATAATTGTACTCTCTGTCTCTCAGTACAATGAATATTATATAACATTAGTTAAAGTATAACATATTACTTGTTGCAAGTGAAACTCAAAGCTAAGCAAGTTCCCTTCCATTTGCTTGGTGGTGGACTAAATCCTTTATCATTAAAACTAGAAGATTCTGGCCAAATTCCAAAATCAATCACTCCAATGATGATATCGGATCCAGAAAGTTCTGCCTCCACATTCTCGGGAAAGCCTATAAAGTCCCATGATTTTGTGGTATGAATTTGGCTTTTTTCATCGGGAAAGACGGTCAGCACCCCATCAAGACCTACATTATCAATTTTCATAATCAACAAATATAAATTAATCAAGTAAAAAGGCCATAGGTAATTTTTCAATAAAAAAAATTATTGTCTACACATACTAGCCATTTTGTCCGCTTCTTCATCCGTTAGCTTTGCAACAAAGCCGTTGAAGCTACACTTGTAATGGTGGAGTACACTCTTTGGTGTTGAATTGCTGAAGATGTGAATAGTTTAGAATTCCTTTTCAATTTCTTTTATACTAAAATATTAAAGCATCAATGAAATTTAACCTCTTTGAAACTTCTTGTAGCATCCGTTGGTAAATCAACAACGAAGAAGTTTCATCATTCATATTATGGCCGGTGTAGACAATGTAAGTCTACATTAGAATAAACATATTTAACATAAACAAGAAAAATGTACTTATTCTAGCCACTAAACACATGAACCAGGTTAATTTAATAAAAAGAATATAAGTGTATTTGCCTTCAGGTTATTTGGAGAAGTTGAGTAACATTTCAACACAAGTGAAGTCAAAGTAAGGAGGAGAAGCAAAACACCAGCAGATGCCATTTTCAAACTAGTAATTAAGGACAAAACAGCAAGTTAGTTAATATTGTGTGTTATTAACATACATATTAATTACCATATATACAATTAAAATGTTAATAATATATGTCTGCATATTCCTTTGCATAAATTTGTATATTAAATTATATGTTGTTTGTTTGAATACACCATTAATCAAGGAAGAAAGCAAAAGAGTTTTCATGAAAAAACAGACAGTATTAGCCAAATTGTGTATTATTTGAAAGTTAGCAACTGCTTCCAACAATTATAAATCGCCTACACTCCACCACAAAACAGATTATGAGGATTCACTCAATATTAGCTCAATAGTAACATGTGATATTGATAGTTAGATTAGTACCATAACAATGCAGAACCAATTATTGATGACGACCAGGCTAATTAAAAAGTGTAATCTCGTTACAAGTTAAATTAAGGGGAATTAATTAAAGTCATATAGCATAGAAATTATTGGAAGCTAAATTAAGTGGAAAAAATTAAGTAAAGTTAATATTAAAAGCTAATCAAAATAAATCACTAGTGATTTTTAATTAAATGAATAGTAACAAACAGAAAAGATAAGAAAATATAAGTATAACATAGAAATAATTTCTGAATTAGAAATAATATCTCACAGTAAGAAGAGATATATATAGAAAGAGAGCAAGAAAACAAGAAGTATATAGAGAGAGAGATTATGAGTGAGTGAGGGGTGAAGAAAAATGTTAGACTAACACAAGTATTTATAGAGGAAGAAGAGTGAGTGAAAGCATGATTGAGTGAGTGTGTTTGGTTAGTAACAACACATACTTTGTTTCTTTTTCTTTCTAAAGACACAATGTTAAGATTCTCTTCTCTCAATGTTTAGCTACTTAAGTCATTTCTGATTTTAATTTGTTTGCTTTGCAAGAGAATGCTAAGAATTTTTGCAGATTTGCATTCATGTAACCCAAAAGGTTAAGTATCATATGCATGCATATTCCTAATGCATTTTTAGAATGGTGAATTTTAGTGTGGTCCATTTTCTCAAACTGAAACTAATATGCGTCATATTGGAAATCTTTTTTATATTTCAAAATAGCCAAAATAGCCAACTCATAGTGGGAATCTTTTTTATATTTCAAAATAAAAGGCCAAAATATTTATGACACTAGTGTTTGTCTATCAAAAGAAAATGGATGAAACAAAGACACAAATCGATAATTAAACAGACACCGTATACGACACCGATACATCAACATCTAATATTTGATAAAATAAATTAATTGAATGTAATTAATTTGTCGGTGTTGTTTCGGCGTTCGACATCACTGACAACACGTGTCAAATATTAGAACGCACATTCGATTAAAAATATCGGTATTGTAGGAACTCTATGATTTATTCTTTTAAATACTAAGATTTTCTAATTTATTTAAAAAAAGTTACTTCTCTAATCATTGTCAATAGCTTTAGTACTCTATAGTTCTTTTTCGTTCTAAGGAGTAAATCTTCATATTTTATTTTATGAAGTAATGTGTTTTGTAAACTTGTATTGTAATGCAAGTTAGTATTTTATTAGTAGTTAGTATATATGTTACATAAAGTAGAAATGTTAGTATCAGATATTGAACCCTGAATTTGCTGCATGTAACTTCTTTGATGTTTAAACCCAAACCACTGGACATATTTGGTTCTGTATCATCTGGAGGTAGAGTAAAAGGGAACAAGGGACTAAAATAAAATTAAGAAGCAATCATTAATTCTTGGTTCTTGAGTTAGAGAATTTAGAGATACAATCAAAAGTAACAAACAAATCTAATACATACACACATTGATACACATAACAGAAGCACTTATATTAGAGGTTACAACAACAGGCATTATTATTTTTGGTTCTTCATCTTATGCTAGACTAACAAGGAAGAACAAAGAAAAGAAAGACACGCATAACCAAGAAGCACTTATTCTGACAGTTACATAAACTGACATTATTCTTTTGGTCTCAGTTTGGAAAGATTAAAACGGGAAAACAAAACACACATACACAACATCAATAACTTATGATACAAGTCACTGAAACAAACATTATTCATTCTGTTCTTTCCTTTTATTCTCATCATGATCCTTCTAGTGTACTAGAATTGGATGGTCTAGGAACTTAACCATTGAAGTTCTTGGAGATTTATCAAAACTAGTGTTTCTTGTTCCCTCTTTTTCATCATTTTTCACCTCGCTTGCAGTATTGTTTTCCTCGAATTCTTTGTCCTCTCCCGAGATTTCTTCAAGCGATCGACCTTGTGTTTCAGGCACCAAGAAAGTGCAAAAGAATCCAAGCAAGTTGTCGACCGAAAGCGCCATAATAGCTTGCTTGATCCCCTTTGTTTTATCATGAGCATTGTCTATATAGCTTCCCACCACAAAAGTACCAAGAATAGCTCCTGATTTTCCAGCCGCAGCTGATATCCCGTGACATGTCGAACGGAACCTTGCTGGAAAGAACTCTGATATAGAAAGCAATATCTAATAAAAACCATGTACTAGTTGTTCCTAGTAGATGAAATCCATGTCTATGAAAAAACTCTGAAGAAAAGAGTCCATAAGAAGGACTTTTTGCTGTGGAAACAATTTTGGCATTTGATTCTTCTAAAACTATGTTGTTATTAAGAACATTGGCCATATCTTCAAGAGCTTTTTTGTGATCTCCTTCTACCAATGCAGTGTACCTAGTTTTATCGATAAAGTTAGTTAAGTTAGTTATCTTCTTGTATTCCTTATTGCTCAAGTTATCAATAAATAAGATATTTGGTAATACCTAGCAGTTTCTGGCATTTTCAGCCTCCAATAATAAGTAAAAGCTGCGGGAACTGCGCCGAACATAAGCACAATTCTCCAAACAAAATCACCTTCTGGTTGAGTAGATAACAAAGGATCTGTCTCAAAATCAGAAGCTGGATAAGCTGATAAGAATAGTTTGGAAACCAACATAGCTACACCACCAGCAACCAATATTCCAACACCTTGCATAGCGAAAACGGCTGCAACAAAACTTCCTCTTGTTTTCTGATTAGCATACTCTGACATGATCACTGCTGATAAAAGATAGTCTCCACCGATTCCAAAACCTAGCCAGAATCTAAAGAAGCAAAGACTAGTAACCACAGTTTTCGATGTCGAACCGAAGGAAAGGCCTGATGCTAAAGCGAAACCAACCATAGTAGCAAGAGTTATGCCATAAACCTTTTTTCTACCAAGCTTGTCACCAAGCCAGCCAAAGAAGAGCTGCCCTGCTAGGGTGCCACACAATGCAACGCCGGTTATTGCATTGTTTACGTTTGTTGGAAGTTTTTGTGGACTATTGCTAGTCGGATCGAAGTAGTACAATTGACCGATGAACTTTGTGACTGCGGTGATGCAAAAGAGATCGTATGCATCGGTGAAAAATCCCATTCCAGCTATCACTATTGCCATGTAATTATAACTTTGTGTCTTGGCATTGTCAAGAGATGAAAGAACACCTTGGTTTGTGGCCATGGCATTGAACAATGGATGGTTTGTTAACTTTGTAATGTGAAAATGTGAACAAGAGAGTAAAGAAGGACATGATTTAGTTTATATAAGGACTTAATTTGTGAACATTTTTTTTGTCTCTTTGGATTTTGACAAATGATATTGCTTTCTGATAGCTATAAGAACATCATAGTGAGTAACGGATATTTAAATATCAGTTTATGCATTGATATTTGTGAAAACACATTGTTTGTTTGGCATTAATGATTGAAATTTTTCCCTTATGTGTATTCTCTTGGCTAGGCTGCAATCATTTTCTACCCTAATATAGCTAGCTTCCAAGTTAATTAAAAAGAGAAAATGATATTAAGACACAAAAATCGACAATGATTAATGTGGTTCAAATATTTAATTAATTAGGTATAGTAGATGGTTTATTAATGAGTAATAATATGTCTATTCATCATCGACCGAATATAATAAACTACGATTTTAAATGTCATCAATGATATTTAGGTATTGAAATATATATGATATTTATATAACCACGATATGCTAGCTAGCTACCAAGTTAATATAAAAAAGTATAGCCATATTTGTTTTTATGTTATCTTTCATAATGCAGCCTGCATTTACACTTCTTTTGTCTTTTTATCAGTTATCATAATTTGGTGGTTTCCTTTTGAATATTCAAGAGTATGCATGAAGATAGACGAAATCCATGAAGTTCCAGAGTATTTTTACTTGGTTGAATAGATAATAATATTTGTCACCTACAAGGCAAAGCCTTTTTCTTTTTTACTTTTTATCTTTCACATTGTTACATAGCACAATATATACACAATTTTGAAATTAATCAAAGGCTACTTTTGGTAGGAAGGAATTAAGTGGATGTATTGTTTTACTTTTGGAGGAGCCGAAATATCAATTCTAGATATGTAAAATTGATTATGATATGTTTAGGTGTTTTTGACTTGAATTGATTTTAATTTAAAGTTAGGATTTATAGCTTTTGAGTTTGAACTTAATTTTTGTAATAACATTTATTGGTCACTCATTTTTATGTGAATATATCTAAACATTAATCATTTTACATTCAAGTTACATTTAACTAAAATCAATTTATTCAAAATCAATTTTCTTCGTTGTAAAACCTAACAAACACACCAAAGTAATTTAATAGCATGTCTAATGATATAATGATATCAACATTTTGGATTCTTAGCTTATTTTTAGTGGGTTTTATCGTGCCAAATACTCCTTTGGAAATTTAAATATAAACAAATTGAATAAAAAAAATGATGATTTAATATAAATTTTGACCGTGAGTTTTTTTAACTCATTTTTACTTATGTTGGTAAAAGGGATTAGGATTTAAGAACCACATCAAATTTCAATCTAACTAGATTAATTTGTGTAATTTGCAATTAGGTCGTAATCATTGTCTTCCTTGTTTTCTCTCTAAATACTTTGTAATGTCTCCTAATAAAGTTAGTATATGAGATAATATTATCGATTTTTTTTTCTCAAATAGCCTATTTTTTTTAAGAAAAATTTAAAATACTTTACTTTGAAATTTATATATCAAAATGCACTATTTTTTTTTTATCTTCAACAAGTCGCATTAATTTCCGACCTGCGACCATGTATAGTGCTGCAAATTTTAACACTTCAGGAGATCGTATCGTAAAGATGCGACCATGTATTGCTTTATTTAATGTTTTTAACTAATTAAAAATAAAATAAAACTAACAAAAAAAACTAAATTATATTAATTAAATCCAACAAAATACATTAAATGTAAAAATTAAACAAAAATACGTCAAAATAAATAAAAAAAAACTAAATATTTTAATTAAAGATGTTCACCTAAATGTCCCTAGTCCCATATTTAGAAAGTCGTTGAACTCGTCTAGCTCTTTGAACGACTTGAGGTTATTTTAGTTCATCCATATTTTGATTATGTTCCTCATCGTCGTTCCCAATTATTGCTGGTCTATCCAATTCAAACCCTTGATAATTTTTGTGTGGATTAAAGTTATTTCCACTTGTCTCCATAATTTTGAGCCCTGGAGTTATACATGTAATCAAAAATAGTATAAGCCGACTCAAAAGTTGTACAATGAGTCCCAAAAAAATTAAATAAAATCCGACGTTCTGTCGAGTGACTAGAGGTTTCTATTTTAGATATTGAAGGAGCATGATACGGAGTCGACATTCTATAGGGGTATGTACGTTGGTGTTGGTGGACCATAGTATAGAACTTGTGTTGTTTGATGCATGATTTGTTCTTGTGGGGTTGAGTGGATATGAAGATATGTTTATAGATTAAAAAAATGGATCATGCAGATATTATTCGATAGAAATAAATAATTTGATGTGTAAACCAATTCATATATTGTGTGTTGTGTTGTAAAACACCTTCTACGAACTGTCCTTACAATTCGTGATTTTCACGCTCATTTCAATGTTTAATATGTTCCCTCCAAACCCATCCCCAATTAACATCAACTCCAGACCAAATGGAAGCTTTTCATGTACTTTGAGGGTTGGGTATTTGATGGAAACTGAATTGAAGTGTGACCCTATTTGTATGATGTTTTTCAACAATATAGTAACAATGTAGATAGGTCTATGTGTTCTTCTCTTCTTCGAGAATATTGTATTCGAATCTGAGGTACGGTCTCCAATAAAACTGATATGTAAAAAATATGCTAATGTAAATATAAGAAGTAAAAAAAATATAATTAACAAATGTAAATATGTGTAATGAATATATTACTTCCTCAATCATTATGTGGTCGATTATTTTTCAGTATCTTTCTATGTTATTATAAGTAACTATACTAAATTTCATACCACCGAAGTTAAATTTGTCGAAAAATAAAATGTATTAGTGATATATTAAGTAGTTAGTTTAAAAAAATCTATAATAAAATTTATTTGCAATAGTTACCTTTGTGCAAGTGGACATATCCATGTATTCGGTGATTCTGGGCGACGCAAGAGAAACGATACCATGCCCAATTCTATTACAACATTGCACATCTTCCTATTGACATCACATGGATTTTCGTAGCAAAACACAGTTGTCTATAAAGTGTTGTTAAAGCTGTTGAACCCCAACTATATTGTGATGTGTTACATATATCTCCAAGACACCGGCCGAAGCCATTTTCAAGCTAGTAATTAATGACACAATAGCAAGTTAGTTAATTAATATTGTGTGTTATTAAAATACATATTTATTACCATATATACAATTAAAATGTTAATAATATATGCCTGCATATTCCTTTGCAAAAATTTGTATATTAAATTATATGTTATTTGTTTGAATACACCATTAATCAAGGAAAAAGCAAAAGAGTTTTCATGAAAAGGCATATTATTTGAAAGTTAGCAACTGCTTCCAAGAATTATAAATCACCTACACTCCACCACAAAACAGATAATTATGAGGATGGTTTCATTTAGATTTAGAACATTAATGTGTCTAAAGACTTTTTTCATAAGTAATTTACATTACCATTCAAATAAAAATTATTCCTCAAAACTCAATTTTAAAATATCATTACTAATTTTTTACCTCTATTTTATTAATTGTCTATTTTTTTTCAAAATTATTTATATCAAATCCAAAACAAACATATGATAATGAATGTATGAGAGACGAGAGACAAAGTGAGAGAAGAAAAAAAAAATAATAGAGAGATAGAAAATAGGAA
>JBBPBP010009779.1:73327571-73369843 GCA_037974735.1 Cicer chorassanicum
TTAATTAATTTTTTCTATTTATTGAATTATTATGATAGTAACAAGTAACAGAATTGAATGGCTCCAATCCTCCTGCAATAGTGTTACAAATTCTATTTGAAACCACAATCTATTTGTTTAAGATTGTTTTTTTTAAGCTTTGTTATGACTGTGATATCATAATCCATTTAAAATCTTTAACAAAATTTGAAGATAAGTTTCAAGTACAATTAATTTCAATTTTGTAGTTGCAAAATTATTTCAAATTCAAAGTTTGATAGATATTTTAAATTCAATTTCTATTTATGATCTATATAGTTTATTTTAAATTTGAAAGAGTTTGACTTACAATTCAAACATTGTTTACTCCAAACTCTTTATCATAAATATAACTAAATAGTTCTTAAACTCTAATTCAAGTAATATTGATATTATTAAATGTTCAGTATTATGTAAATTAATTATGATAAAATTTATTATCTCTTCTAAAAATAATATATATATATAAAACTAAATTTTGAATTTTAAAATACCCATACTATATCAAAATTTTAATTCTTTTTTTTTCTTTCAAATTCAAAGTTTAATAGATATTTAGAATTCAATTACTTATACAATTTTAACTTCAAATATATTAGATGTATGTCAAGAACCAATCATTTAACATGTTCCGTACACCTGTGATCCAACTTAATTCGATTTTCCTCATGCATCACTTTCCTCGTAATCCGACTTAAAATTTAGTTTAATTTAATTTCTTATATAAACATCGCCTTTAAACTCAACATATAATTTATTTTTGGCAAAAAATACATTTATAATCTTTTAATTTTAAGTCAATTTTTGTTTAAGTTCTTTAAGTTTATTTTATTTCAATTTAGTCTTTTAAGTTACCTTATATTTGTACAGTTAATCATTTATCTCAATTCTGACAACAATTAGTTTAATTGAAAGTTTTAGATCATAAAATTCTACCAAATGCTACAACAATATGTCTTTCATATAAATTCTTCAGAAAATATTTATCAAATTTTATAAATGGTATATATTTCTTAATTTTCTCTACAACAATTTAAATTCACGTATAACCTTAAAAACAAGACAATAAATATATGTCCAGATAATCAATGTCTTTAATTTCTTTCATATGCAAAATAGCTTAGATAGTCAACTTGTTGATATGTTTCAATTAAATCTTAGCATTTAATTACAGTAATTCAAAAAAAAATTCAAACTTAAAGAATTGAATACGTAATTTGATATATCTTAAAGATTAACGATGCAAACGAATGTAACTTAAAAGACAAAATTGGAAGAAAAATAAATAAACTTAAAGAACAAAATCAGGAGAAAAAACAAAAACTTAAAGTACCTAAACGAAAATTGAACTAAAATTTGATGTTTAATTTTGCCTTTATTTTTTCATAAAAAAATTATAATTTATTTAATTTATTATAAAAAATAGAAAACTTACTTTCACCATAATAAGAAAATGTCCCAAAGTTTGAATTTTTGAATTAATTTGAACCTATATGATATATTCTTCCTTAATTATTGCCATTTTTATCAAACTATATCCTAACATAACCCCTCAAGTCTGCCTATATCTTCACTCATATTATTCGGTGGAAGTTCCATCCAACGTGAAAAGGAAGAGAAACTCTCTCATATTTTTTCGTAGAGAAATGGATGATAAGCTTTTTTAGGATAAAATAATGAGTAAAGAAAATCAGAGATTAGATTGCGTTCTACGGCGAGTGTAAAATAAAGTATAACTATTTTACTCTATTATTATTTTGTTTTTTTGTTGTTGTTATAGATTATTATAAAAAGTGATTTTTTTTACATTTTTTTTCAAAAAATAATGATTTTATTATTTTATAATTTAGAGATTTTTTATTAGCTATTTTTAAAAATATAGAAGTTATTTTGTGTTTGTTTATTATATTAAAAAATATCGTTTTTTTAAATAATTAATCATTAAAAATAATTTTTATGAAAAATTATTCAAAATAATTTTTAATTTTAAATAATTTTTCAAATTATAATTTATTTCAAAAATTATAACAATAAAAACTCTTAAAGTAATTATTTAAAAAGTGATATTTTTTGGTGCAACAAACACATGCTCTAAACATTCCAATATGGAAAACTAAAATATGCATTGGGAATGGTTTTGTAAGATTTTCTGGAGTTTTGAATAATTTTTATATCATTCTCTCAAACTCCCAGACAAAACCTCAAAAAATAGGGCGTAGAGAATTTTAACTCTTTGATAGATTTTGTTGTAAACCCTATATTAAAGTCTCTTTGTTTACTTTACAATTTATGGTTAAGAGACTAAAACATTTTATACTAGAAAGGTTTTATAATTTGATAAATATTGAGTGTTTAGACCTTTCTTACAATAATTTGATTGGTACAATACCTCAAAATCTAATTGGTTTATGGCATCTTTGATAGACTTATTTGAATTTATTTATTTGTATAAGCACTTTTGAAACTATTTGAGAGAGTTTAGTGTTTATAGAAACAATTTATGATATGTCTTTAAACTATTTTTAGCTTATTTTCATAAACTCTCTAAGATAATTTTATGAAAACAGATTATAGTTAATGTAATCAATTCGACTTCATTTTTTCATTTGTTACAAAAATAGCAATATTCAATGTCTCATAGAGGTAATTCAGAACATTGTGGAACTTTGTACTAAACTAATGTTTTACATATTGATTGAAATATAATTTAATTTAGTTGCCTTTTTTTTTTTACTCTTCAATTAGTATTTTCCTTCCTTAATTCCTTGCTATGACAGTTCAATTCCAATACCAGAAGCATTTTATAGAAGCTTCAAAATCTAGATAGATAGCCAATTAGTTTGAAATATTCTACATCTAGATATTTCAAAACTCTAATATGGTCATCTAAAATAAAGAAAGTGTAATCGAAAATAAATAAAAGTGTTAAGTGAAAAAGTTAAGGATCGTTATTTTAATAAATTTGTGATTTATTATGAAGCACCTGTAACATCTTCCATGAATTTGTTAATTGATGATAGATATTACTCTCTTTACACTCTAAAGTGAGTTGCTCACTTTAAAGGAGCCGGATCCTTCAAACTCGACCATTTGACGTTTTTCGTACGTCGTATGTTGTGGTATAATGTATGCACTAGTAACATATGTAGTATCGACATTTCAAATGAAAGATATGTCATTGTCTTGTCAGTATCTGACACCAATATAGTACCAACACATGTAATTTACTATCGATCACTTTCGTTTTCATAAATTATTATCGACGTCTCCGTGTTAGTGTAAGTTGCTTTGCATTTAAGTAAGCATCTCAAATTTACTAAATAATGTTAGAAAACATCACAGATCCCTGTGTTACACTATACAAGGAAATCTTTGATGTAATGCTTTTGTTCTTCTTCATATACAAGGAAATGAAAGAACAAACTACAAATAAAATCTCAATTTTGTCACATAATGGACAGATAATTATTGCTTTCATTTAAAGGACCAAGGCTAAAATAAAAGTGTACCAATAAGTATAAGATATTAAAATTAAAAATAAAGATAAAGATAAAAAAATTTGTAAGACCATCAAAGAGTAAGATCTGCTAAGTCAAAAGATCTACCAACAGCTTTGCTCCAAGAGTCTGTTTTCTTTTTCCTCACATCCGCGGCCATTACCGGACTGAAAACGCTAGCATTCTTCAGTTTTTCTCTGGCGTCGAAAATGTAATCTTCTTTCCAAACCCCGATGGCTAATCCGGCTGCATAGGCTGCTCCAAGTGCTGTTGTCTCTATGTCAGCTGGTCTAATTACTGGAGTTGCTGACAAATCTGCCTGTTGAACATTATCAACAAAAAATTTATCATCTATGTGAAAAGTGACTAAGCTTTTGTATCAACTTATCAACAAAAACTCTATTATCGATTTCAATATCCATATTTTTCGTTACTTTTATCTTTAGTTTTTTACATTTAAAAAATTATAAACAGTTGTGGAAGAACTTTTTATAATATTATAAACATGTTTGCAAAAAAAATCATACAAAATTTTTAACTTGTAGGACAATCAAATACATTTCGTTTCATCAGGGACTAAATCTGCTTGCTTGATGATTTTGTTGGAATTAAAAGTTGTATGTTTATATTCTCTTACGTTTATTAGATGAAGTGAAAATGATAATAGGAAACACAGAAACGAAATTGAGCCCTTAAAATGTTAGATACATGGAGTTTGATGAAAGAAAAAGTCTGATAGAACAAAATGCAAAGTTAGTCCAAACCTGAATCTGCATCAAAAGGTTGTTAACAGTTGCTCCCCCATCGACCCTGAGCAAAAACTCACTTTTCTTGGATTCATCAATCCCAGAATCTTTGTTCATTGAGTCAATTACATCTTTAACTTGGAAACATATGCTCTCAAGTACAGCTCGAGCAATGTGAGCCTTGCTGGTATATCTTGTAATTCCAATACAGACCCCTCTAGCATCATCACGCCACCATGGAGCAAACAATCCATTAAAGGCGGGAACAAAGTAAACTCCGCCGGTGCAGTCAACCTGTAAAGCAAGAGCCTCTATCTCTTTAGCACTAGAAATGAGACCGAGACTGTCTCTCAGCCATTGCACTGCAGCTCCAGCAATAGCAACAGATCCTTCAAGTGCATAATTGGTTGGAGCTTTCGGACCAAGCTTAAAGGCTACAGTTGATAGAAGGCCATGCTTGGATTGAACAATTTCTTCACCAGTGTTTAGCATAATGAAAGCACCTGTGCCATAAGTACTTTTAGCTTCGCCTTTACGGCATGCTTGTCCTAGCATGGCTGCATGTTGATCCCCTAAACATCCGGCGATAGGGATACCAGCAACTGGCCATCCAGAGGCGACATTGCCTATAACTTCCGCATTACTGATGATTTTAGGCAAAATTTCAGGAGGGATTTTAAGTGTTTTCAACGAAGATGCGTCCCAGTCAAGGGTTTTTAGATTCATCAGCATTGTTCGGGCTGCATTGGAAACATCGGTAACATGCAATCCTCCTTTCACACCTCCGGTTAAGTTCCATATCAACCAAGTGTCTATGGTTCCAAACAAGGCGTCACCTTTCTTTATAGCTTCCTTGACAGCGTCCACATTTTCCATCAACCACAAAAGTTTCAAAGCACTGAAATATGTGCTGATAGGCAAACCGCAACTCTCTACGAAGTGGGTTCTACCGCCCGATAACTCCTTTTCCAGTCTCCTGTTTCAACATAATAACATCAATGACATTTCTGATGATGGAAACATGGCAACAAATGAATGAAATAGTGCAACAACTTTAACCATGGAACAAACATCAAAAGCTTAGCATTGGACAGATCCATAGAAATAATTAGAACATTGCACAGACAGACCAATATGGCTCAAGGTCAGAATTACCACCACTTTTAAAATGATAAGTTTATTTGAAATGAAATGAAATGATATCATCTACAGTGAAATCAGGAGGGTGATAGTTGAACAACTGATGAAATGTTTACACAAAAAAGTGATTAGTGAATATTTTTCCTAAAGGGAATGATATAAAAGGCACACACATTGGACCCAATAGGTCCTAGATTAAGCACACCTAAATTTTTTTAATGAAAAATGCTAGCAACACACTGTTTATGATTGGTCCATTTTTACACAACGTCAACATGTTCTAAGCCATTGGATAAAGATCAGATGGCTCAGATCGTGATTTTGACCAATTTAAAACTCGGAATCTCAACCGTCTATTCTTGATCAACCATTGAGATAATGACTCTGCAGTGAGCGTTGACAGTAGGGAATCCCTTTCATACAATGACAATACATGCCTTTTCGCTTACAGGAAATCAATCTTTTAACTATGCAGCACTGACACTACAAATTAAAGACGTGTCTAGTGTCTGACATGTATGGTTACATTCAATCACTTTCATTTTCTTAAACTATTGTCAGTGTCCACGACTCCACGTGTCAGTGTAGTGTACAGTGTCTATGTATGTGTTGGCGCTTCGTACTTCATAGTCTCCTAGCCAAATGAATTGTACTCTTAAAATGCAAAGGTTCATTTACATATGCAACAAAATAGAATAAACGATTTCCTTTACTCAATATCAAGCATTAATTCAGTAAAAGAAAGAAAGAAAATAAGAAAAAAGGAGGACCTGCAAATAGATGCAGTACGAGCATCCATCCAAACAATAGCATTGTGAAGAGGAGCACCAGTGGATTTGCTCCAAACAAGAGTGGTCTCTCTTTGATTGGTTAGACCAATAGCCTTCAACCCTTTATCCACATTAAATCCATCAGCTGTTGCCTTATCCACTGCCTTAGCAATACAAATCTTCACACTCTCCAATATCTCCACTGGATTATGCTCCACCCACCTTACAATTCAACAAAACAAACACAAACCCATCAAAATTTTCAACAAAAGAACAAAACTTTACGATGAAAACAAAGATGGGGTGTAGCTATAATCACCTTTCTTCAAAATTATCAACAAAAAAACTAAACTTTACAATGAAAACAAAGATGGGATGTAACCATAATCACCTTTCTTCAAAATTATCAACAAAAAAACTTAACTTTAGAATGGAAACAACATTGTAGCACCAACATCTCTGACCAAATGCGTGTCCCGATGTTTGACACTGACACAAACACCGACACCTTGATTGCATTCAATTCTTCAAGAAAATGAATGAATTAAATGTAATGGTGTCAGACACGTCTTTGATATGAAGATGGGATGTAATGGTGTCACCTTTCTTCAAAATTATCAACAAAAAAACTAAACTTTACAATGAAAACAAAGATGGGATGTAACCATAATCACCTTTCTTCAAAATTATCAACAAACAAACTTAACTTTAGAATGGAAACAACATTGTAGCACCAACATCTCTGACCAAATGCGTGTCCCGATGTTTGACACTGACACAAACACCGACACCTTGATTGCATTCAATTCTTCAAGAAAATGAATGAATTAAATGTAATGGTGTCAGACACGTCTTTGATATGAAGATGGGATGTAATGGTGTCACCTTTCTTCAAAATTATCAACAAAAAAACTAAACTTTACAATGAAAACAAAGATGGGATGTAACCATAATCACCTTTCTTCAAAATTATCAACAAAAAAACTTAACTTTAGAATGGAAACAACATTGTAGCACCAACATCTCTGACCAAATGCGTGTCCCGATGTTTGACACTGACACAAACACCGACACCTTGATTGCATTCAATTCTTCAAGAAAATGAATGAATTAAATGTAATGGTGTCAGACACGTCTTTGATATGAAGATGGGATGTAATGGTGTCACCTTTCTTCAAAATTATCAACAAAAAAACTAAACTTTACAATGAAAACAAAGATGGGATGTAACCATAATCACCTTTCTTCAAAATTATCAACAAAAAAACTTAACTTTAGAATGGAAACAACATTGTAGCACCAACATCTCTGACCAAATGCGTGTCCCGATGTTTGACACTGACACAAACACCGACACCTTGATTGCATTCAATTCTTCAAGAAAATGAATGAATTAAATGTAATGGTGTCAGACACGTCTTTGATATGAAGATGGGATGTAATGGTGTCACCTTTCTTCAAAATTATCAACAAAAAAACTAAACTTTACAATGAAAACAAAGATGGGATGTAACCATAATCACCTTTCTTCAAAATTATCAACAAACAAACTTAACTTTAGAATGGAAACAACATTGTAGCACCAACATCTCTGACCAAATGCGTGTCCCGATGTTTGACACCGACACAAACACCGACACCTTGATTGCATTCAATTCTTTAAGAGAATGAATGAATTAAATGTAATGGTGTCAGACACGTCTTTGATATGAAGTGTCGGTGCTACAAATTCCATAGTTACAAATCCATCAAAATTTCCAACGAAAACAAAGATGGGGTGTTTCCACAATTACCCTTGTTCAAAGTTTTCAACAAAAAAACAAAACTTTACAAAGAAAACAAAGATCAAAACTTTACATAGTTACAATTCTTCAAAATTTTCAACAAAAGAACAAAACTTTAGAAAAAAAACAAAGAAAGATCATAATCATAATTACCCTGCTTCTGGATAGAACTGAGTGAATTCAACCTGATGAAATCCAATTTGTTTAGCTGATTGGTCATAGATGATGAACCTAGTGCTGCTTGTTCCTTGATCAATTGATCCAATGAAAACATTTTCTTTCGACATCTTTTGTTCTTCTTGAGATCAAAGACGATGATGTTGTTGTTTTTGTTGTTGTTAATGAGGATTGAATTGTTGTGTGATTTGATCTTATCAACAAAACTAACACTTTATATAGTATTGATGGTAGTTGACTAATAAATGCCGTTTCTTTGGGAATGTTGATGTCAATCCACGTTTTTAGCTTAATGAACGATTATCACAATCACAAAAGTTTTATCCAATTTTAATGCATAAAAAAACAACAAACACTTAAATGCACTTTTGCCTCTTATTATACTCAATTTTCATTTTTGATATCTTATTTTATTTAATTCCAATGTAAGTATATATTGTAATTCACTTTTTTAAAAAACAACTATTTTATATTCAATTTTTATTGAACATTAATATTAAATTAGTTTATATCAACTATAGTGTCTTTTTTTTTCAAAGAAAATTGAATAAGATTTTTATGTAAAATGATACGAAGTTAGGACAAGAGAATGAAAAAGAAAACATTTTTAATGATAATTGTATAAATTAGAAAAATAAATTTTACAATAATTGGAATTATTTTATTGGTTTTAGGATAGAAATAGTAGCATTATTTTATATTAATTAATTAATCTGCATGCTATTTTTTATATTTTTAAATAGTATTAATTCCATTATGCGGAATTATTTTCACAATGAGTTTGCATACTCTTTTTTATATTTTATTTTGGATTTAATTAAAATAGTGGCATTTTATTTTTGAAACATACTTTAATGAAAAAAAGTGACACTATTCTTTTACTCAAAAAACAATAGCGGCCTAAATTTCATGTATGTTTAAAAAATGATTGGATTAGCTTTTTAATTAAAAACATGTTTTGAAAAAATATTGAATCAAACTAGTTACATTTGACACAAATGTTTAATCTTCCGCTCGTAACGACTTTGGTTTAAATTTAAAATTCTATAATTGATAGATTATACATAAATTATATTATAAATTCTTAATAAGATTGATAATTATTTATCTACTTGCATAGACATATCCCCACTGATTTTTTTTTCAAAAACTAATATTTAAATAAGTATTTTAGATTGTAACAAAAAATTATTAGAAAAAAATTACATTTTTCATGATAATTGCGTGAATTAAAAAGAATAAAACTCGATTATGAGTATTGAATCACAGTTTAGTAGTTGTTTATTTGTTGGGGAACTATAGGAACTGTTTGTTTTGATGTTATCCACTTTAATTTATTTGTTCATATTTAGGTTAGATTCAAATAAAGTAGAAAGAAAAATTAATTGACCGTTAAGGGTAGTTGGCGCACCACACTTTCTCGTGGGTCTCACATCACGGACTATGCTTTTTAGGTGCACATTATCAAACTTTTCTTTGACTAATTGCCCTAATGATAATAGATTTTAGAGCTGGTATATGGATTTGGCATGTGGACCGACCCGATTAACTCGTGGCATGTGTTTAGGTCAATTATTTTGGTCTCTTTATATTTTTGTTTACTGGATTATGCAGTTTAAAATCATGGATTCATGAATTGGTCCGTGATCCATGTAACTATAATTTATTCTTAAAAAAAATTAATAAGCATACTCTAGTTAATATTTTTGTGGTTATAAAAATTATATTTTATCACATGTTTTGTTTACTTTTAATATTGGTTTGGATTATTAGAACTTGTTTGTTGGATATGATAAAGATAAAAATAAATTATCATATCATATTTAAATTTAGTGTTTGATTAATCAATTAAATATAATAAGTTAATCTAGAATTCTATTATATCATGTGTCTCTAGTTGAAATTTCTATCAGAAATATAAACTGAGTTAGAAACCAACAAGATATGATAAGAACATAAATTTACTCAATTACCCTTATAAAATATAATTTAAAATATAAAATATAAATATAATATAATATAATATAAATATAATAACAAATTATAAAATATAAATCTAATCAAATATCAATATAAAAATAATTAATAGAATTTGATCTTAAATTAAAAATGAAATATTAATAATTAATTTAGTTTTAAATATGTCTTTGGTCCCTGCAATTATAACCTTTTTTGATTTTGTTTCTCCTAATTTTTTTTTGGTTTATATCCCCAACAAATACAATTTCATTTTAAAATAGTCTTTGAGTTGTAATTCTGTTACAAAAAGTAGCATCCGTTAAACTCCGTTAAATCCAATTAAATAATTACACTTATTAAATTATATTAACCTAAATATAATTAAATTTTTTAAAAATTAAAAATAACCAGTAACTAGAACCCTAAACCTCTTATCTTCAAAAAAAAAAAAAAAACATAAATCAACAACCATCGTTCTTCATTACTGTTCTTCCTTGTTTCTCATCAGCGATCGTATCTTCTTCGTGGCGGTCACAAACTCGTGAATATATCTTGCGCTTAGTTTGTTATGGTGGTTTTTCTCTGTGATCTTCTTTTGCGAAAGAGATAACGATTGGTGTTGGAGCAACTCGTGCGTGTGTTAAAGGTAATTTTATTTGATTACTCATCTTTGTTTTCTTCTTTTTTGGGACCAAGTCTTGCGGGCGTGCGTGGTTTGTTTCCGTTTTTGTTTAATCTACTGTAATTTTCGATTTTTCTGTTTGTGGGACCAAAACGTGCATTTACTTTGTTTTCCATTATTCTAATGTTATTATTGTTTGATGGGATGAAACGTTTGTCTTATTGAGAATGTGTATTGTTTTTTACTCTACAGGATGAACTTTTCTGTTAGTTTTCACTATGGCGGTAAGTTTGTGAGGGATTTGGTTTTGTCTTACATAGGGGGTAGCAAGCATGTGGTTCATGGGATTGATGTCGACAAATGGAGTTTTTTCGAAGTCGTTGGAATTTTGAAAGACTTAGGTTATGATAACTCCAAGTATAGGTTATGGTGGAAAAATGATAATTTTAAGAGAATAGTGGATGATAGAGATGCAGCTGACGTCGGTGAACATGCTCTGAAAATGAATTGCCAAGCTCAGATATATGTTGAGCACTATGTAAAAGGGTTTTTTGGATTAGAACCAAGAATAGAGTTGGGGCAGTCTTCTGGGGTGTTAAATGGTGCCGAAGAAATTGATGTTGATGATGATGGAAGTGTTAGTGACAGTCACAACAGTGAAGATGAAGCTGATGGTGTTAAGTTTGATGATAGTGAGGATGAAAGAGCACTTGGCTTGGATGATGGTTTTGGTGTTGATAATACAATACATGATCCTTCTGTTGGATCAAATGATGTTGAAATCGAAGGTTTAAATCATGGTAAACCATATAGTGTGAAGACTACCACAAATAGGTCTATTTCAAATAAAACAACTAAGAACATGGAAATTGTTCCTGTGTTTTATCACAAAGATAGTTTTGTCTTTTTATATAATTTAATAAATTAGTATTCAAAACTATAAAAATATGAAAATTAATTGAAATTTTAAAATAAATATGATTTGTTTACAAGGGTATTTTTTGTCATTTATGTTTATATATATATATATATATATATATATATATATCATATCTTTATTTATATTCTAAAAAAATTTAATTATTTGGTTACTCGTGATTTTTTTTAAAAAAAATTAATTGTTTATTTTGTAGTGTCAATGAATAGTTTTAAATATAAAATTATTTCATTACTTATTTAAGTTTTTAGTATTTTTTTTGTTAATTATAATATTTAAAATATATTAAGTTAATTTCAAAAAAAAAACTAATGTAATTGTCCACAATGATAATTTTGTTATTTAAATATAATATATATTATATTGATGAGATATGTACTAAATAAATGACAAAATAAAATGTTGTTATCCTATTAGTTATCATGTGTGTATCAAACACATAATATGATATTGTTCATCCTGTCACTATCCTATAGTTTTATATTTTATAATGTCTCTATCCTATCTTGTACGTCAAACATGCTCTTAGAGTTCTTTTTAAGTATTATTTTTTATTTTTTCTTACTTAGTACTTGTTACATAAAAATTATCTTAGTACTTGTTAAATAAATTTTAGTACTTATTAAATAAATTTTTAGTTTTATTTAAATATGATATTTTTATAATAGATAGGTTTTTTCATTTTTTACAAAAAAAATTGATGATTTTTTTATGATCAAAAGATCAACCTGTTTGACTATATACTAACGCACGACGAATTAAGATCAATGTATTACAATTTGTTATTATTCACGACGGGCTAACTCGGTCCATTTAATGTATGCAAAGTGACTCTAATAAATATCTATTTCCTTTTAGCATTCTACAATTCTTTAGTATGATTTATAGTTCTCTTAATAAACATAAAGACCAAATACATTTTTGGTCTTCTAAGTTTTATTTGTTTTATTTTGCTCACTTAAATTACAAATCTTACACATTTTGATCCATCAAGTTATTTTAGGTCTGTTTTAGTCCTTTTAAGTTATAAATATTAAATATTTTAGTCTCTTAATTTACAAATAATAAATATTTTGATAATTTAAATTATAATTTTAAATACCATTAAAAAGAGCAAAGTGTATTATTTATAACTTAAAAGATCAAACTAGACCAAATTATTTAATATTTATAGCTTAAACAACTAAAATAAAATAAAAATAATTTAATGTGCTAAAATGGTTAACGTTTTTAATCTAAGAATAAAAATAAAATGAGAAAAAATTTAAAAAATCAAAGTAAAATCTAGAAATACAATACAGCCAAACATAATTTTAATTAAAATCAATTTTATATAATTAATTTATTCAAAATTAATTTTATACTAAAATCAACTTTACACAAACTGATACCACAGCCATGGTTTCCTTCCCAATACAGTTCTCCTCCTTACAACACGATCGTCCTCATCGCACGGTATGGTTATTTCCTCCTCCTTTGCTTCCCGTTGCTATTCCTGTTTGTTTTTGCGATTTTGTTTCGTTTATGCGATTATTGCCTCCTGTTTGTTTATTCATCATACATTAATGCAATTTCAGTGATGTTTTTCCATTATTTCTGAATAATAATTAGGTTTCAACTTTTATTTGATATTCAGGTTTGAACAATCGAATTCATGGCTTTAAGAACAGTTACTAAAAGGTTGGGCAATAAATTATTGCCGCCGTTATCTTCCACTTTCAGGCCACTACATTCTCATGCCACCAGTTTCGGTTCGTTGCATTCAAATTTTTATTTTTAGTTAAAACAAAGGGTTTAATGGTTATGAACCATTGATTATTTGATTATTGATCATTTGATTGATGAAAGTTATAATTATGTGGTATAACTGTACAATTAATGACTCATATTAACTGAAAGTGTAAAATTGGTTTACACTGTCATTGTGCAGTGCAGAGTCCTTTTTCTCTAAAACAAATGACATTGACCTATTGAGAGCATCGTGAAATTGATTTGATTCACATTGTGGAAAAAATTAGGGTTCAAACAAGTACACGAAGAAGAAAAGGCACGCTTGGTCGGTGATGTCTTTACGAGTGTTGCTGCAAATTATGACACCATGAATGATCTAATGAGTGCTGGATTGCATAGACTGTGGAAGGAAAGGTTGCATTAGCTTATCAATTCTATAATAATACTCCTAATTTATAAAATTTTTTTCTTTTCTGTTTTAATTGATTGGATTTGAAAATGTAGCACAAACACTTACCATTTAAGGGGGTGTCTGTCTGGTATCTGACACATCACACATGTCAATTGTCAGTGTCTTTGATACACGTCGATGTTGGACATTGACACATGTTATTTTCATTCAATGACTTCCATTTTTTAAATTATTACTGATTTCTACGTGTAAGTGTCGTGTGTGGTGTATGTGTCTGTGTGAGTTTTTTTTTTTATAAGATTTGAATTAATCTGTAATTTCTGCTCAAATTCTCAGGCTAGTTTCCATGCTGAATCCTTTTCTTGGAATGAAGCATCTTGATGTGGCTGGTGGCACAGGTCTGCATCCTTCACACTCATCTTTAAACCCTACAGTTTTCTAAAGAATATAAAACATTGCATGAGTGGAGTGATTGAAATTATTGTAGTAGTAGTTAGGTAGAAAGATAGAAGCACATTAATGTATGATAGCTTGAGATACCATTAAATAAGGTTATTATTAGAAAATAATTTATTTAGAGTGACAAATAATTTGAGATGAGTCAATATTCTAAGAGTGACAGATAATATATGAGATGGGGGATATACTTTCTGTGTATAAGCTTCAAAAGATTGAAATTTGAAATAAATTGGTGCAGTCAGGAAAAATATGTAGAGTTTGCCTGAAAGAAGCTAATGAATTATGGACTGCTCAGAGGGATATAGTTAAAAGGAAAATCAGGTGCTGTAAAATTCCCACCTTGGGGAGGTCCAATGACGGTTGGAACCATTGTGATTTGTGACGGTCTCTTGACCATTGTTAGCTGTTCTGCTTTGCATTTTCTCAGTCACATGGTTCCTTTCATAGGGTGTAACTGACTAACTGTAGTTTTGTGTAACATAAAAGCTTTCTTCTGTTCGCCGATATTGTGTTAATATGGAGAGAATTTAAGTGATAATGCTACTGCTGCATATAATTGATATTTCTTAGGGTTTTCCTATCGAACTTAAATTTCTTGATTTTACAGGGGATGTTGCTTTTAGAATCTTGGACAACATAAACAAAGTTAAGCAGAGAGGAATTCGAAATAGCTTTCAAGATGGTTTAGAGGCAGAAACTCAGATATATGTATGTGACATTAACCCAAACATGTTGAATGTTGGCAAACAGCGGGCCACAGAGAAGGGTAAATGAGAATGCCATTAATTACTTCGAGCTTCCATGAAGGATTTTGGTTTAATTTATCTTCATTTGTTAGGAGTAAATGTTTTTCTGCTTATTGTGATAATAGGTTATGGAGAAGATGGTTCCCTCGTATGGGTGGAGGGAAATGCTGAAAGCTTGAGTTTCCAAAATGATTCAATGGATGGTTACACTATTGCATTTGGGATAAGGAATGTTACACACATTGAGAAAGTTCTTAGTGAAGCTCATAGGTTGGTTTGCACTTTTTTATGAAATTGTTGTAACTCGTACAACTTAGCAGCTAATGGCAACCAATTTATTTTGTGCTGAATTTATTGATATTTTTATCATTTTTTTAACAGGGTATTGAAACCCGGAGGCAGGTTCCTTTGCCTTGAACTAAGCCATGTTAGTCTTCCTATATTTAAAGAATTGTGAGTATCATTTGCTCTATTTTGCAAGAATGCTGTGTATTGGACGGTGTTTGTACATTAACATACTTCAAGTTTACATGGAGCTTTTTCATCTCCTTTTTTACTTTCATACTTCAAATTTTTGGCCAAAAGAATAGTATGTTAAGAGGAAAAATAGATAATGAGTCTTGGGGGAGGGTAACAATAGAGGAAATCCTCAGCGACCAAGCTTACTCATGAACTACATAAACTGCACACTGCAGGGCCATAGAATCGTAGCTCCCTAGTCCTTTCATACTTGAATGAATATAACTCTTAATATTACTCTTCTTCTCTTGCAGGTATGACTTATATTCTTTCTCAGTTATTCCACGCGTAGGAGAGCTGGTTGCTGGTGACCGGGAGTCTTATCAGTACTTAGTTGAGAGTATCCGGCGTTTTCCCCCACAGGTTATCATTCTTCCATCTATTGATAGCTCTATGTATTTTTTACTTCATTTTAGTTTGAAAGAAATGGGTAGACAGGTCTTTCATTCGTGAATGGGTTTATAGATGCTTCTAGAAATGGCTATCATTGCTTATACAGTTCATTGCCACCCTCTTTATGTTCTTTAGTGAATAAAAGTCTTGAGCTAGGAAGATGAGTCCCATCTGTTTATGATGACCATCTCCTATGTTATTCATGATTTAAGCATATAGAGGCTTTGTTTATTAGTGTTGCTAATCTCCCGTCAGTCTTACACATTCCACTTAATGAGGAAGGATGCTTGGGTGGATGTTTGGTTGGAGAATCTTTTGTCTTATTGTTTTGATAAAAGTTATAATCGACCACAAAATGTTGAGATCACATATACTCATTCTAGGTCCACTATATGGTGTCAATTACAAATCTAAGTAAAATATTGAACATGTAAACACTAGTCACAAAATTATTGCTTTTTTATTCAGCAGTGTATTCTATTCTGTTCTGTATTATGTGGAGTTTGTTTAAATTTTGGGAAATTTGCTTATGTCTACTTGTTTGCCTGACATCATAAGGATTGTGTAGAAACTTCTTTAATGAGTGTCAAGAAAGCCATTGTGAGTTATCTTTTTCTGGACTAATGTATTGCAGGAAAAATTTGCATCGATGATTGCCGACGCAGGGTTTCAAAAAGTGGAGTATGAAAATCTAGTTGGGGGGGTGGTTGCCATCCACTCAGGGCTGAAAATCTGATATGATATTTATGAACATTACCCTTAATTATCTAATAATTCATGCATCTTTCTTAACTATTTTTAAGCAAGTTCATGTTTGATGCTAGAACTGGTAGATATGAGTCAGTGAAAAATGTGACGTGCAATTCTTTTCCCCAGTCTTGGGAGAGTATTCTTCAAAGTTCCGACGAGGATGTGTAACTCGGTAATAAGAAGAGTAGCTCTCTCTATATATATATATTATATTTATCAGAAAGTAAAATTTTATCAAGTTGATTTCATCACTTATATTGTCTAATGATCAAACCGAAATTTTTTTTTGACAACATAAAACCGACCTTTATAAACTTTTTAATGAAAAAGAAAATATAAGGTGTCAATGAAATTAATTACAAAATAACTCTACCTTTATTCATCTCTTAAAAAAAAAATACTTTCTTGATTCATAATTCAAACATTAGAGAAAAGAAAGGTAAAGGCTATTGCTCAATAATTTTTTTTTACTATCTATATTGTAGTTACACACAGCACTTTTATAGAGCTTTACACAAGTTGGTTACCAACGAACTTATCTCTTCTAACTACAATACTAACTCACTTTGAATTAACCTCAAAATTCCTTCCTTAATTCATCATTCAAAGATACAATCCTTAATTGTGCTCTGAGCTTCTCAAATCTATATATTTTGGTTGGCTTGGTAAGTGCATCAGTAACTTGCAATTCAAGTGAACAGTACACAACTATCAACTTTCCATTGTTGACATGCGCCAGATTAGAGAGCTTATAAAGAGTTTTTATTATAAGGGAGTGTATTGAAAAATGTGTCTTAATGAGTGTATTGTTAGCACTCATATTTTCAAATATTGTTAATTTTAAAGGAAGTTTCTTTTATCCTTGTATGTTTTCTTAAAAACTTCAATTTTTGTTTAGATTGAACAATTCAGATGTATATTATGTAAGTTCAAATTGATAAATTTAAATATGTATTTGAAAACATAAAATACAACAGAAGAAACCACTTATTTCAAACTCAAATTAAATAATAGAAAAATGAAAAATTTTAAATTCAAATTCTAATTTTTACGTATCAATATTTAGGCGAAAGAAGTGAATTGTATTTGAGAGAGAGAATATAGTAATCTTGATAGAACATCAACGTGATGTCATGATTGTTTATTGATAATTGATAAAAAAAATGCAAACATATAAGTCATGAAGCAATTAAGAACAACATGGGCAAGCAAGGATTGCATCATTACTTGCACAAAATGAGCAAGGTACCAAATACGGGCCCCACTTATACCCCCACTTAAGTAAATAGAATCTCTCCTCTTCTAGATTCCTTACCAACTCTGCCTTTTACTTATGGACCGAGATCACTACCTCCTTCTCCGGTGCAATCAACAAATCGATTTAATTTGACGATTTAAATTTTAAATTTAAATTTAAATTTAAATTTTTTAAAATTAAAAATAAATGAATTTTTAATTAAAAATATGAATCATTTAATTTTAATTTTTTTAAACTGAAATTTGATTTTACCCTGACTATATACAATTAACAACATTAAGACCGTTAGTTTAAATTTTAAATTTAAAAATAAATAAATTTAAACAGACAATTTAGATTTTAAATTCAAAAATAAACATAATCAAATAAATAATAATATATTAATATAGCAGACGTATAAATTTGTTTTGCAAATTATGTTTTTAACTCTTTAAATATCTCAATATCTCAACAAATTCTTTTCTTATCGAATTAGCCACGTGTCATCCGATAGTTGGTTCGGATATAGGCTCGGATACAAGCCACGTCATCACATTCGCGATTTCTCTCTCAACAACCCCACATCACAACACTTCACGCTACACTTATTTTTTCTTTCTTCTTTCACTCACTTTCATGTTTTCAGTTTCTTTCTACCTCCGCTTGTAACAAGAGCCATTCGGTGATCATCGCTTCGCTTCTTCATCTTCTCCTTCACCGATCATGTCAAGGTAACAGTTACTTCAAGATAATCGTCTTTCGATTGTGCATTTTTTTTCCTTTCATTTTTTTCTTTAATTTTTGTTTGATGAAATTAATTTGTTGATTTTTTAGTCTCTGCGGTTCGATTGTGTTTTTTTTTTTAATTAGTTCAGTTATTTAGTTTTTTTACTTCTGAATTTGTATAACTTAAGAGGATGAATCAGTTTTTTTGTTTTTAATTTGATTTTGGATATGAATTTGCTTTTATTGGCGAATGATGAGTAGTTTTCTGTTTTTTATATGCTGTGTTTTATTTTAAGGCTTGTGTGATGGCATCGATTGGTTTTATGCGCTGGTAGTTATATATGTTTTTCTAGAAATATATGCTGTGGAATCTTGCTTCTTCGAAAAGACAAAAGATGGTAAGTGTTGATTATGGTGCGGTTTGTGATATTTTTGACTTTTCAAGCTAATTTCACAGTTTTGATCTTTGGATTGGTTTTTAGGTGTTGAGCAAACTTGCTAATATAAGTGATTATGTCATGTGATGAGTCTAAATAAGCTCTTCTAAGTGTCATATTACGCCATGTTTGGATAAATAGCTTAAGTAAGCGTTTATAATATAAACACTTATCATATAGTGTTTATGTATAAGCTATTTTTATAACAAAAGATAAAATATAGTCAAACTGCTTTTATAAGCTATTAACCGTTTTTATAAGCTATCCTGAAGAGCTTATGGAAATAAGCTAAAAACAACTTGTGGATATGACTATATGTTATAAGTTGTTTCCATAAGCTCTCTCAAACAGTCTCATAAATGTTAATGCTGATAGATAAGCTCAAATAAGGCAATTCAAGCGGAACCTTAGTAGATGACTATGCAAATATAACTTTTGAATTGTTTCAAGAGATGTAATTTCCCGAATGATCAATTTGGCCAATAACATGTAGTCTTTTTCTTTGACAGGGTGAAGTTGGTTTCATATATTCATTTTTTGTTATTGAATGGATGACGCTAGTGTTCTGGTGCTATTTTAATGACATATTTTGATTACGAGAATATTTCCTCGATGGGTGGAGCGTGTTCCAGGAAGCAAGAGCGGAATAATGAAGATGGTCTTTGTAGAGGATTTTCAAGGAAATTTTGCAAATGTGGGAGTTTGAAATGGTGGACATCGTCATTTTCATATTCATCCATGGATTTACGCATACAAAAAGGAGAATGTCCATCACTGTTGGACTTGTGCATCCAGAAAATAAGTGAGGTATTGTTTTTTACAATAAGTTTCCTTTGTCTAGACTCTTTATATTTTGATCTAAGTCACACTGCAATCTTTATTCAACAGGATCTTGATAGACATAACACATTTTCTATGCTGCCACGGGATATAAGTCAGCAAATTTTTAATAATTTGGTCTACTCTCAACGTCTTACTAGAGATTCTCTTGAAACCTTTCGAGATTGTGCTCTCCAGGTAAATCATATTAGATCAATTATGAACCTGGGTCATCATGTATCCTTGATCTTCTGGTTAGTTCTTACCACTTATTTTCAGGATCTATACTTGGGAGAATATGCTGGTGTTGATGATTCTTGGATGGATGTCATCTCATCTCAGGGTTCATCTTTACTTTCGGTAGATCTTTCTGGGTCTGATGTCACTGATTTTGGATTGACTTACCTTAAAGATTGTCAAAGTCTTATTTCCTTAAATCTAAATTACTGTGACCAAATTTCAGATCATGGAGTGGAGTGTATCAGTGGTACTCTTTCTTTTCCTGTATTTGTGTCCTTGTTATGGAAAAACATTCATTTATTTCTTATATATGCACTTGGGTGTTGATCACTTGGCATCTTTGTTGTATATTTTATTTATCTAAAAATATAACATTATAAATTTCTTAGCAGTGTTCCTTAGGTAAACTGTGCCCATTCATTGGTGTGGAAATGAGTCATATTGTCTTATTTTCACTCTTCTTGATAACACATTTAAAAATTAATCTAGCATAGTGAAGTTGACATGATTATTTTCCCACTATCAAGAAGGTTGTTTTAGAAAATCTATCCATCTATTAATCCAGTGTAACACAATGAAATCTGCATAGTGAGGTTGAAATGGGTTTTGTGCATTCCATGAATAATATGTCATTTATTTCTGCTTACTTCTCTGCCAACACTTTTTGTTACATAATATTAAATTTTCCTCATCAACTCATGTGATGTTACTTATGTCTAGAAGCTTTGTCCATAGGTTGCTTTTACTGATGGTTTACAACATCTGTAACGAATATTCCAGGTCTGTCAAACTTGACAAATTTGAGTTTTAGAAGAAATGATTCATTATCTTCTCAAGGAATGAGTGCCTTTTCTGGTCTTGTTAACTTGGTCAAGTTGGATTTGGAGAGATGTCCTGGGATTCATGGAGGCATTGTTCATCTTCAAGGTTGGTTATAAAAGTGTGCCTTTGTGTGAAGAGTAAAGATTTACTAACCAATGCTCTTTGGTGAACTTCAACTACTCCAGTTATTATACAACATTCAAAAGATTTGCTTATGTGTAACTTTTTGTGAAAAGTAAAGTTTTACTATTATAGCATAACGTTTGCGCCTGTCTATGATCTTGAACTCATGAGGATAACTGTTAGGATATTGAGTAATGGATATTAGAGTAGTTAAGAGTTAGTTAGTACAAGTTAGTTATTAATAATTAGTTAGTTGGTTATGCGGTTGTTAGACCTAATGACCTTTTGTGTATAAATTGGGAGTTAGGTAGTTGGATTTGATATCACTGATATTGTAATCAATTGTTGAATAGAGAATGTTCCCTATTGTGAAGGGGAAACCCTTGGAGGAGAGATTTCTCTCCTATTTCATAATAAAAGTGATCTTTCTTAGGAATCCAATTTTTGGGTTCCTAACAATAACATAATGATGAAGAAATTCTATTACAGTATTTCTGCTAGTTTCGCATGGATAGCAAACCAAAATGGTTTCTTCTTAATATCAATCAAATTATTTTGTCCATATCTGTCAGGTTTAACTAAGTTGGAATCTCTCAATATGAAGTGGTGTAATTGCATAACAGATTTGGATATGAAGCCTCTATCAGGTTTGATGCATCTTGCACCGTTTTGATCACAATAGCTCAAAATTTTACCAAAGTTCTGTTGTCGAGACTTTCTTCTGTGCCGTTAATGTATTTTCAACTATGGAATACTTCCTTCCTTTATCTCTAAATATAGGATCCTCTTGAGAATTTTTTTGTCCTTTTTTATCCGACTTCCTTCAAATTGTGAATTGCCTTAATTATTGTACATCTTTTTTTGCAACTAGTAATACATACTATAATTGGAAGATAAATTATTTCTCCTAAAGGATAAATCTCGAAAACAATACTAATTCTTGAAAAATTTAATACTACTACCAATTTTCTTAATTCTCGCGATTTAGTCAATAGGGTCCTATAATTAGGGACGGAAGTAGTAATTCGTATTTAGGTTATTGGGTTCTTTTTAAGAACCTACGCATATTCCACCCAAGTTGAACTACCTTGAGTGAAATCTATTAAATGCTTTATTTCTCTAGAAAGAATAGATTGCAACAACTGTGTACAACCATGTACTTGTCCCTGTGCCTTTGTGTTTATAAAAGAAATCGTTGCCATCTTATTACACACATGGTTCAATAATTAACTATACAATTATTTGATTCAATTTGCTTCCAGAACTTGCAAGCTTGACAAGTCTAGAGATTTCTTGTAGTAAAGTCACCGATTTTGGCATCAGCTTTCTAAGAGGTATTGTGCCTTACCTTTTATTGCGATTTTTCTTCGCAATAGGGATTATATGATTATCTTACACCCAGAACTCTTACAGGTCTTTGTGTTAATAAGTTTTTATTTCTCTGTAATAATGCTTGTTTATGATTTTTTTTCTCTTCGAGCGTGAAGCTTGAAACAGTTAGGTTCAACCCCGAATTTTCATCACCTTCAAAATATTTGTGTGTGTGTGTATTAATATGCAAAGGGTGATTGATGTTTGTGCTGGTAACCACATTTCTGTATAGCAAGATTTTCTTCAACTGAATTATCTAAAAAGTTTTTCAAGAATATATATTGCTGTCTGCAATTATCACTTATAATTTTAAAGAACAGATGTTTGATTTTGAAGATCCATTTAGTTATTTTTTTAGAAGTTTCAGGTAGATATTCGATCTTAATTGTGCCTCAATCTTTAAATGTGTTGGCTGTAATTGTGTAAAAGCCAAAATGCATTTTTGAAAAATCCATTATTAGAGAATATATTTCTTTGATGATGTAATTATTTGCCAATTATCCTTTAAAACGTTGATATTGTTAAGTTTGTTAGCAGAGTTATTCTTGTACAGTACATCCTAGTGCCAATGTAGGATTGCTTTGGCTCGTCTACATGTTTAAGGAAATTTCAAGTTTCATTGTTTCACAGTTTTCTTTCTATCTTCCATTCTCAATGTTGTCTTGGTTCATTCCAGGATTACAGAAGCTTGCCCTGTTAAATTTGGAAGGGTGCCTTGTAACATCTGCATGCTTGGATTCTCTTGCAGGTTGAATTCGTTCATAGAATTTTAAGCTTATTCTGATAATTTTGTTATGCTTATATTTAGGCATAATAGCACTAAATTCTTGTTAGGATATAACTTTGGTTATGGCCTTATTGTCCCGTAAGTGCTTTAAGCTTGCTTTTTTTGTTTTCTTTTCTTTTGACTCGAGTGTGATGGAACCCGTAAAACCAAGGTAATGAAACTGTATTTTATTGAATGGTAACGATGAGCTCAAGAGCTCTTACAATGGTGGAAAATGCTAAAGAAAGGATAAGCCAGAGTTCAAGAACTCTTAACCAGAGAGAAATCTTTCCTAACAATTCAAATGATAATTCTCCACGACCCTTCCTCACTCTCTACTCACAATATATTCTCATCCTCTAACAAACTCTCCTAGAATCTAGCTCCTTGTCACTAACTAACTTCCATTCTCTCCCCCATCGCCTCACTTCCTTCTAGGATATACCTAGGTGTCCTACTCCTATCAAAGTACTTAAAGATTGAAGCTGAAACAATTTTTAATAGGATGTCTTTATATATCACTCCAAGCAGATTCTGATTTGAGCAATCCACTACTGGTGAAACTTACGTAAGAAAAATATGGCGGGGTGGTGGGGGGAATGTGCTTCTATTCATAGAAAGATTTATCTGGATTTGTTTATTATTTATTTAAATTATTTTCTTGGGTGAGTGAGTAGCGAATACAAAACCTTAACGCTTTTACAAAAAGAACTAATTTTTTGTTTCTAATAATGTCCATACAGTATCCACCTTGTCACTCATAGTAGCATTGAGTTTCTAATGCTATGCATTATATTATTTTGAAACCACTGCTATTAGTTAATTAATAGTATTATGAGTGATCTTCATTCACTGGATTTACAAAGTGTAACTTCATCATGGCTTTCTAGCATACAATAACTTAATGAGGATGAAATACCTGTTGAATTTTTCATTTAGTATTGTTATGTTTCCTGCCAGAGCTTCCTGCACTGATAAACTTGAATCTTAATAGATGCAATCTTTCTGACAATGGGTGTGAAAAGTTTTCAAGTAAGTTGTTAACAATTCTACAGCTCATTCATTTAAGATATAATTCGATATTTTACAGGGTGGTTATTGGATTCTAAGCTGTTACTTTTTGACTCCATAACAATTATTGGGGGAATGTCATTGGTAACATTATGTATGTTTTTTTATAGGACTGGAAAATTTGAAAGTGTTAAACTTGGGATTTAATGACATCGGAGATACATGTTTAGTTCATTTGAAAGGTGATTTAAAATATTATTGACCCAATTCTCTCTTTACAGATAGGTATTATATTTGAAAGAGGGTGATTGTATCTAACAAACTTGTGTATATTTTTATGTAGGGTTGACGAAGTTGGAGAGCTTGAACCTTGATTCGTGTAAGATTGGTGGTGAAGGATTGGTGAACTTGGCAGGTATATGCTTAAATTCTCAAACTCATCCTTTTCTTGTACGGTTTGTTTGGACGACAAAAGAGATAGGAAAGAAAGAAATTTGAGAGAAGAGAAATTGTAGAGAGATTAGGTGGAGATTGTGTGTTGTTTGGATGGATAGACTTAAAGACAGAAATAAATATCTACTTGGCAGTTGCCATAATTGGTTGCAAGTGATTAATTTAAAGAACGATTATGTTGCATATTATTTGTTGTCATTATAAATGCACATTTTTATCTTAAGTGCAAGTGTGACTCACATTTTATTCACTGTGCTTTTAGGTCATAAGCATTTGATCTGCTTGGAATTGTCTGATACAGAAGTTGGAAACAATGGGCTAGAGCATTTATCTGGTTAGATGTTACACTTAATTATTATTTACAAAGTTTGTGTGCTTTGAAAGAGAAACTTCTGGTTGGACTTCCAATGTGGAGTGGGTTTGGTTATCTCAGCCATTATGAGATGATATACTTTCATGTGCTAAAATTATGTCTGGTCAATTTTCGAATGGCGTCTCACCATTTCGCATTGATGTCTCTCTCTCTCTCTCTCTCTCTCTCTCTCTCTCTCTCTCTCTCTCTCTCTCTCCTGTGATTTTGGTTGCATTTTTTTCACTTGAATATAGCTTTATCCCTTGTTACTTTTGAATGGGAAAGTGCTGATGGTTATCATAAACTAATCTCTTTCAATGGTTGATTCTTGAGTAATGAATAGAACTTGTCAGGAAGAGATGAGGCGTTGTTTGAGTTGTAGAAGTTCGGTGATTCATACTACGATGGACTAATATTAGCATGAGATATTGTGACGTAGAATTCTGTGACTATCTTTGCCATCAACTCTAGTTTTTCTTTGATTATTCTTTTTATTCTATTTCTTGTAGGATTGTCTAGTCTGGAGAAAATAAATCTGTCCTTTACTGCTGTTAGTGATAGTGGTTTAAGGAAATTGTGTGGAATCTCATCTCTGAAGTCACTTAATTTGGATGCTTACCAAATTACTGATGCTGGACTGGCAACCCTTACAAGTATGTGTTCCTATGAAATATTTACTATTCAAAGAATGGTTTGTTTATTTTTGTTTTTCTACATGAGCTGTAGTCCATGATCACGTATAGTGGCTGACTACTTAAATCCAAATTTTCTTGATGGTTTGACCTAGGGGGTACTTGTTTCAAGGTATAAAATCATATTTCCAAGAACGATGTTCGTGGAAATACTATTATCAGGAATTTTATTCATAGGTACAATGTGAAGTATGTTTGGTAAGAACATAATATTCTCAAGAATATTTTTAAAGTTTATTTAGTTCAAAAATAAAAAATAAAAGATTCAAAAATAGAAAAACAATGTGGTAAAATGAAGTGAAAGTGGGAAGTTATAGTTGGTTGAGTTTTAAAATAATTTTTGTTTCCATGGAAATGTTAGATTCCCACCATTTATTACGGAAATGAAAGAGATAGCATGGGTGAAGTATATTCTTGGGAATCCATGATACTTAGGAATATATTTTTAAAATTTGTATCAAATATGAGAATTTTACATTCCCAAGCACACTTTTCCAGGGAATATTTTTGCATACCTTGAACAAACATGCTGCTATTGTTTTTGTTAGCCTCTCTTTACATCTAATCATTGGACTATCCTCCACTCGATTTACCCTCTTGACTAGCCTCTTTATTGGTGCTTCTTGATTTTCTTTAGACATACCAAGCCACCTAAGATTTTAAAAAGTATATTATCATTAATTCTAGCTAGTCTTTCCTTGAAATTACCATATCTTATCTTTTCCCAACATATATTTGATTAATTTTCTTAAGCTTTAAGTATTCTGGGTTTCTGGTTTTCTAGGATTAAGCTTAATTTTTGCAGTATGCATCATTTTGAATTTGCTGATGCAGGTTTGACTGGACTCACTGACCTGGATTTGTTTGGTGCTCGGATCACAGATGCTGGGACAAATTATTTGAAAAGTATGCAACATGGCATTAAAGTATTTGTTTACTACAAAGTGATCATTTGTGGATATACTGCCTTCATTTTTCCGGCAATGTGGTTCTATTATGTCTGTTGGCTTTTTACTTTTTTTTATATAAAAATCTGAAACATGCTAATAAACAATTTTTAGAGGTGCATAAGTGCTTTATAAATTGAAAAATAGATTAGATCAATATAAATGTGTTTTTGGCTTAAAAATAAAATCTGAAACATGTTGCTTGTGACTTATCTTTCATCATGCATGAGCTTGATTTTATCTGAAATATAATTATAACATGCTGGTTCTTTGATTGAACCAACATCACTGGTAATTTGAAATCACTTTTATGCTAACTGTTTATTGTGAAACAGAATTCAAGAACCTGAGGTCCTTGGAAATATGCAGTGGTGGATTGACTGATGCTGGTGTGAAAAATATCAAAGAGCTTTCTTCGCTAATGTGCTTAAATTTATCACAAAACAGCCACCTTACGGACAAAACACTGGAGTTAATTGCAGGTAATTTTGTGGGTCTCTATTTTTGTTTGACAAACATTTGGTTGATTTTGTTTGCTTCGTTCATCTCTTGATTATGTTGAAAACCTAAATAGCCACGTGAGAATATGAAAACGAAGTTTTAGGGCTTGGATCATTGATTAGACTTGAATTAATGCTTTTCTTTTAAGGGTGTCTGCTTGTGAAAGTCCCAAATGTAACAATTAGTTGGTTGTTCAAGGTGCTTCTAGTCAGAAAATGTATGATGATGTTCAAATTCCTGCAGTTGGGATGTGAAGTTTTTGGTTTTGTTCCAAATGCCCAATTTGAAACTTTACCAAAAGGCATCTAAATTCCACTCTATTTAATACAAAGTACGCACTGCTGTAGTCTTGTGTTTCTCCAACTTGCTAATTATAATTTTTTTTTGTCATAAAATCCGAGTGAACTATCTGCTTTCTACCTGTGTTTTGCAAGTCCTCTTTTTTTGACCTGTTAAAGTGTAGTTTCTTCAGAATATTTTTTTTAAACAATTTATTATTACTTTTCATAATAAAAAATGAACAGTTTGCATTTTTGCCTTAAGTAGAGTTGCAAAACTCATTGTAATTAGTAAATTAGCTATATATGTCTGCGCTCACATGTTTATGGTTACAATTTCAGGGCTCACTGGGTTGATTTCTTTGAATCTTTCAAATTCTCGCATCACCGCTGCTGGACTGCAGCATTTGAAAACACTGAAGAACTTGAGATCTCTGACATTGGAGTCCTGTAAGGTGACAGCAAATGACATAAAGAAATTTAGATCAATACACCTCCCAAATTTGGTAAGCTTTCGACCCGAGTAGTTGGTTAGGGCCGTATTGTAATCTGTGTATATATATGAATTGAATCGATATTCTAGAAAAGCATAAGAGGACAATCTCAAAATGTACATAGGCTAATGTCTTTATGGAGGGTATGAATTGCCTCCCTGTGGTTTTCTCATTCTCCTAATTGTATGTAAGTGTGTGTGTGTTTGTGTATATATGTGTGATGTAAAGGAATGATGCTAAACTCTTTATTATCGAACATATATGTTAATATAGATAAATAATTCTTTTTTTCTTTAATTGCTATTCTTGTATTCTCTTCATTCTTTCATTTGTAGTGAGCTTTTCAAATTTGTCAAGATCTTTTAATGCATATACCAGTCTGACTTGGTAGTTTGATTTTAGAAGATCCATCTACATTCCGTGGGGGCACCTTGTTATGCTGCTTTGTTCTTTTCTCCGGTGCCATCTGCAAACCCCTTCAATAGTAAGTACTACATGTCTTGGATTGAAAGGATAATCCTAACTCCACCCTCTCATGCAGAAACCTAGCCTAAACTCTATCAGGTATAATAGATGCTCCCAATCAGGTAGCTCATTTGTCACTTTAGCCATTACTCAATGTAACAAAAATTAAAAAAAATTTAGTTAATTTATATAGGACAGAAAAACTATTAGTTATTTTACAAAATTATCCCTCATTAATAGTATGATAAAGAGAAATTAATAGAATTGAAAGAAGAGAATAATAAATAGTAAATGTTATGATAGGAAAAAAGCATGGAATTAAAGAGTTGTAAAATTGTTTTACACATTATTCCACTTTTTTTTTTTAGTTATTTTGAAATTAATCATGTGATATGGAGATATAGTGACATTTTATTGGATGTAAATGTTAACTTATTTTACACTGACCACTCAAACAATATTAATGTTTTATTGATAATTTAAAATGACTTAATTTGGGCCATCATAACGAGAACAAGCCATTTTGTAGGCTTAAAATGAAAACAATGTTTTTCTTTTAATTTAATTGCAGTTATAGTCTTTTATTTTTATTGACTTACGAAATTGGTCTCTCTATTTTAAAAGTCGAAAATTTTGTTCTCTCCTTTTGATTTTTTAATTGAAAAATAATAACATAAAATGTTTTAAATAACGTGACATACGATATGATAAAATGATTATCTATGAAATTGAAATAAAACACTATAAAAATTTAGATTTTAATCTTAATTTTTTTTTATATTTTTAATTTAATCAATGACATGAATAATTAATGCATCCAGATGAATAATTAATATACTTCTATATCATTCAATTGTATGTCAATCATAAATAATAAGTCAAATGGTCATTTTTTTAGTTCAAAAAAAATAGAGGGATTAATTCTATAAATTGATAATAATAATAGAGGGATTATAATTGTAATTATATCTTTTTTTTCCTACAAAAAAACCCAATATTTCTTTATATGTTGGTAATAATAAACAATGGAGGTTTAGGTTCGGAAAATAAATATTGGAGGCGGTGAATTGGGGTATTAGAATTTTTCAATTATGAACAGAAAGATCCTGAATCAATTTGATTTGTCCACAAACACCAAAAATTAACCATTACTTAAATTAATAGTGAAACACTGAAAATGTGAATTTTTTATTACTGAGAAATGTGATGTTTTGATGTAAGCGAAATGCAAATATGGGCAGGAAGCATCAGGCGAGGGAGATGAAAGTGGATAGTGTGAGAATAAATAAAAAATGAGATACGCATGCATTCATCCATATTCTTTTAGATATATCTAGGGTGAAGAATGGTTCTCAAATTCAATATAAGGATGCATCCATTTGTTTCTAGGGATATGCTTTGGTGGATCAACAAAATATATATCCAGCCTAAAATCTATCTAAAATTTTAATACTTAAAATCTATCTAAATGCTTAAAATTTATCTAAAATTTTAATGATGATAGAGGAGACTTTTCGGAAGTAGAAGTCTACGGTCATTCTCGTCTATACATTTAAGATGGTGACTTGATTAGTAAAAGATTAAACGAGTTTAATTTTAAAACACACATTTTTTTTTTGTGTTGTTTTCATCTAGTTGGTATTAATTAAACTACTTTCCCAACTCTAAAAGTAAGAAGGATAGTTGGTTTCTATTTTCATAAAACAACATTTGCCTTTATTGAAGTTTTTAAACTATTTTTAAATAATAGTCAACGGCAAATCAGCTATTACACTACGTTTAAAATAAGCGTAGGGAAAATAAAAGTGTCACAAAGAAAGAAAAACACTTATTTTAAATTTTTTTCTATTATTTGATACCTATAAACAATAATAGAAGATAGAAAATTATAGAGTGGGTTCCACAAAGATTCATTTTCTCCATATTGAGAAGAAATGAACAACTTTTTAACTTTTTTAAATTTTACCCTAACCACTTTTGTCATATTCTATATTTTTTTTAATTGTTTATGTCACTTGAATCGTATACTACTGTTTTCCTCATGCTTTTTCCACTCTTATGCGAGATAAAAGAAAGCTTTTACTTTCTCTTCATCCAAACAACTAAAAAATTATCTTATTTTTTATTCTCTTTCTTTTCTATTATTTTTCTTTTCTTAATTTCTTTTATGAACCAAGCATAACCTTAAAGTGGATCTTCTAATTCTTTTTTTCTTCCCTATTTTTCGCTTGTTTTTATTATTTAGTGATAGTTACATGAATGCATGCAAATTAAATTGAGTAAACAATTATTTTAATATTTTAAAAGTGTGAGACATTGTCAATATAGTCTCTGAATTTATTGAAATTGCAAATATATCATTTATATTTCTTTTATTATTAATTTTATAGATTAAATTGATCAATAAAAATCACATTTGATGATTAAATTGATTAACTAATGACATATTCAAAGATCAAAATAATTAAAAAATGATACTCCCTCTATCATTTTACAATAATTAGAAGAAAGAAAAATATTATTGTACCAAACTATCCATCTTAATCATTTTTGTGTTTTCAACTATCCTCAATATAAAATAAAATAATGTTTTGTAAGTTAATAACATCCATTTTGAGATAATTTTTTTTATTAAAGTCATTTATTTTGAGACCAAAATAGTATATTTTGACTTGTTTTTGTATTTCCTCCATCTCACAATAAGTGACTTATTGACACAAAAATTGTCTCAAAATAAATAATTCTTTCCATTTCTAATAAACTTCTTTTTAATTAATATTACTTGATCAATTTCAAAACAATATTTTTTAATTTATGAATAACAATGATAATTTCATAAAAATTGTAGTTTCTCTTTCATTTATTTATTTATTTTTCTTAATACACATAAATTATTAAATAATTAATTTGCTATATAATAGATGAAGTAATTTTGATACATTAACAAAAGTGTTTTATACATTTAGAAATGAAATGATTATTGAAATTGAAAGTGAGCTGAAAGCTGAACGGAACCCTGGCAGTGTTACATCACTCTGGCAGTGAGTGAAGGTACATGAAAATAACTTAACATATTTGACCCCACCCTGTGTCAGAGGTCCCAAATTGAAATGGAGCATTAATTTATGGGTCTTCAATTAAAATCTGCAACCATTACAGCATCTAATTCTGTACACACTATACTGACCAAAAATGCTTCTTGGGAACAAAAAAACGTACACTTGCTAGGATGAGAACATTCACAAAATAAATTATGCAATTTTTTTTTATCTACAAAGGGAAATTGTCCACCAAAAGATTTTTTTTTTAAAATATATTCTTACACACATTTGAATACTTTATTTAGACAAAAGAAAATTAGATAATATATTTTTAAAATAGTTAAATAATATTTTTTGTGTGTGTTAAAAGTTGGTCCAACACAAAAATTATTCAAAGCACTATAGTTTGAGTGGTGCTAATGCTAACTCTTAAAAGAAAAAGAAAAGTGCTACTTTTGAGATAAGTGACATACATAAGATATATCTAAAATTAATAGTATCAAAAGTTATTTCATAGAATCTATTAATCATTTGTTATAGATTTTTTAAAAAAATAATTTTAAAATAATTTAGATATTCATTTTTAGGAATTTTATTTTAGAAAAGAGATAAATTATTTTGTATTTGTTTGTCATGATGAAGAATATGTTTTTAAAAAAATATATAGGTTATAAAAACAGATTTTATTATCGAGAAGCCATTATAAATGACTTTTCATTTGAAATAATTTTTAGATTATTTTTCGATTTTCATTTTCTAGAAAAACTTTAATAAACAGTGCAAAATTTTAAAAGTAATTATTTTAAATAAAAAATTTTAAAAAAACTATAACAAACGCCTGAATTGTGACCTAAAAGACTCAGCCAGTCCAATTCAAGGAACATTAACAACATAGAAATATAAAGTTAAAAACTATTTAAATATAGTCTTTGGAGTTATTATATTTAAGTATAATAATATTATTATAAGAAGATGAAGTTTGACCTAGTAGTATAAGTTACATTATATGCAAGGCTTAAAAAGAACTAATAAAATGCAATAAGTTAACATTAACCAATCTAATAAACCAGCTTCAAAAAGTACTCAAACAAATTTCTACATCTGTATCATTAAATTAAACTTTAAAAAAAAAAATTCACATCTATTGGTAAATATCACAATGTAGTTTTGGTTTCAACCAAATAAGTTGCATTAACTATAAAGTACAAGATTAATTAAAATGGCCAGCAAGCCAAGTATGTAAAAGAAACTTGTCTTTTTGGCTGATAATGGATTCAATTTCATCATATCATCTTTGAGCTTGATCTGAAGGTAGTCCAACTGAAGTAGCTACTGCTACATTATTGCTAGTTGATCCGTTTTCGACCGGAGGTGGCACGCCCCATTTGCCTTCGGATTCGAGCGGCTCAAACACGTGAACTCCGCCGTCGGATAATCCTATGGCAAACTGATTTGGTTCTTGTGGATGTGCTGCAATTACTAGTGGTTGTACATTTGAATTGCTGTTGCATATAAACACATGTAACATGTAATAAGTATATCAAAGATTATTATATATATATATATATTAAAGATTTTTTTATGCTTGTCACTAACATTTGTCTATCCAAAAAAAGAAATGATCGAAGATTTCCAAGTTCAAACCCTAACTAAAACAATCTTTGGTCAAATTTTACTTACTTTCTGATCGAATTCCGGATTACTAGGAATCATTTATCCTGAGAACCCGAGGGTTAAAACCAAAACAGAGTTCATGTAATATTTGGTTTATGTTGAAGGATATAATTCGTATATTATGTCAGCGTAAATATATTTTGCATTGTCAATCAATTACAATCATCAGATTATTAAAAATATTTGACTTTAATCATAACTATTTCTAAAATCACACGTATTAGTGGTTACGATTTGTTAATAGTGTAAGATTTTTTGCATTGACAATGTATCAAAATTAAACTCTGCTGAAAATTGATTACCTATCTTAGGGACTAAAATAAATATAGTCCTCATATTACAAGGACTAATTCAACACAAACTAAATTTCAGAGTAAAACCAAGGAATTAAGACAGACAAAAATGTATAATATTATTGAACTAAAGTTATTTCATTTAATCCTAAACAAGCAAAATAACAAAACAATCAACCAAAGATCCTACATGGAACAAATGTCCTATCATAAATCATGTCCTACTATAATTTGACAGTTTTTTTTTTAAAAAAAAAAAAACAATCAAATTCTGTATGACAATTATTCAGTGGCCTTAAGATTCATTTTAGATTGACTTCAATGTTACAAAAATGAGATATAAATTCTAAAAATTTGGACTTAGGCCTAACTCAACCTAAATATCTAGAATTCAAAACTTAGTAAAACTATTTCTTATTTTCATTTTTTAAAATTTGTGTTCATTTTATTTTTATTAAAGACTCTTGAAGCTAACCATAGTTATAGAGAGAAGATGAAATGATATTTTACGAAGATACATTGTCGGAAATAATAAAAACAGTTTTTGACATTTCTATTGTTTCTAGAAATGTAGAGTTCATTTCAAAAGTCTCTTCTTACCTCCTTATTAACGAAAATAAAATGAACACAAATTTAAGAAATGAAAACAGGAAATGTTTTCATAAATAAGAATTGCACTTCTAAAGACTACTTTGGCCATATCTCTAGAAGCCTAGCCCTAAAGAGAAAGAGAGATAAGGTGTCATACATATCTTTCTTTGAATTCACATAATACTCTTCCCTACATATAACTATTATTTATTTTTTCCCTATAATATCCTTAATCATTTATTATCTCATTGTATCTACTTCTTTCTCTGCAGTAAATAACTAAGGGTATTATTGACAATCTAATAATTTATAATGCATTGAATTTTGAAAACAACAAGTAAATAGAAATGACATTTTCGTGCAAATGCAACAATTAAAAAGGAACAGAGGGAGTAATATGTAATATGTAACATGTGATACTACTACTCTAAACAAGGTTACCTGACACTTGAAGGAAGATAAGCAGAAGGACTGATACGACACCGTAATCTGAGATTTGAAGCATTAAATACACAGACCGTTGCGTCTAAAAAGCTTGCATATATCAGTTGGCTGTCGCACGAAAAGGTCGCATGCGATATCGGTGCAGAAGAATCCCGCGGAAACCACTATAATTCCAGAAAGCAATATGAGACATAAAAATATATAACGAAATCACTTAAATAACATATTGAACTCAAAAGGCTAACCTGCTTTAGACACTCGAGCTTAGTTGCTTCGAAAATGGCGAGCTGAGTTTCATGTACAACCAGGAACTGTATTTGATCTTGATGAAACTGTACGCGCGTATCTGACTGTGCTGACGGAGTCCTCCCGGGAGGAAGCTGCAAGAATCTCGTCTTCTGTTTTTCCCATCCATCAGTATTCCACACACAAATCTGCATAATTAAAAGAGCTCAGATGCAACTCCATATATCGTAACCTCGCAAAATTGTATACTCAAAAGGAGACTCGACAAAAACAGTTCAACAAGTTCTTTCAGAGCAATTTAGGGCCAGTTTGTTACAGATTAAAATGTAAGTAATTTTAATGTTCAATAATTTAAAGATTAATTTGTAGTTATTTTTGAGAAACGCATAATCCATTTCATGTTTGTTTACCATGAAAATCACTTTTATTACTTAAAAAAAATCATCTATCAGAAAATTATTTTTATGAGAAGCTATTCAAAACAACTTCTCATGTTAAGCAGTATATACATATTTTTCAAGTTTCAACACACAGATGATCAACTCTTAAAAGTCATTATTTGTTTGAAAAAAAAAGTGATTTTTATTTTGAAAAACGGTAACAAATGCACCCTTAATCATTATTTGTTTTAACACACAGATCTCCGTTTGGAAATTATTTTACCTGAGCATCTGCTCCAGATGAAACAAGAACATTCAATACATGGGAGAAAGCAAGACCAGTTATTCTTTTTGTATGACCTTTGAGTTTACTTTTAACCTGCAAAAGAACTTCACATTAACACCAATCTCAAATATGATTATGTATCATCGACACCTCAGATTAATATCGTGTCCAGTGTCCGACGCATGTGATTACATTCAATCACTTCAATTTTCTCAAATTATTACAGGTGTCATGTCCAGGTATGTGTTAGTGCTTGCAGATAACAACATTACCTCATAAAAAAAACTTTTTGGAGAAAGAAGTATTACCTCATCAACGCGGACATTGTATATCTGAATGGAGGAATCATCCATGCCTATAGCAATAATATTGTTATCCTGAGGATGGAAAGCAAGAAAGGTAGCCGCAGGTGGCGGAGGCATGAAAGTTGTCATCGTCTGCACATATACAAAAAATTCAAAATCGGTTAATAAAAAATTAGGAATAATTGTAAAACATAGTCTTGAATACTGATGTCGTAAATAAGAGTGTATATTTTGTAATTCTACGTAATAATTGTATTCAGTCCGTTAATCAGGTTTGTTAAGTTTAGAATAGTCTATGTAAACGAATTAGCGTTTGTACTCTATTTACAACTTTGAAATATATCAGAAACATTTTTCTACATTTTACCTTAAAAGTCATCATATTGAACAAGGATATCTTTCCTCCTGATGCCGACATTACATACGAATCATTTTTCGACAGAGCAAAGCACGGAACAGAATCTTCCGGATTGCTATCAGCAATGTCATTAGTCATCAGGATGCCACTCGACGGTTGCCATAACTGAGGTTGCACCGAGGCATTGGCCTACATGACACATACAAAAAACAGTATAACTCATGTTCCAACTTTTCGAATAGATAATAGTAGAAAAAAGTAACTTCACGTGTTCCTCCCGTACCTTGCCAGACGAGTTGCGCTCGTTACGCGGCCATTTCCAGAGCAGGTGAATGGCATTTGATGCTAATGCGAGAATAGCATTACCTGAGTTTGTATATATCAACCTCGATATCTGTAACAAAATCAAAACACTTTCATGCTTAGAGACATTACACAGAGAAAAACATGCAAGGACGGTCACAATTGTCTAATTTTTCAACCTTGTTACGTACTTTCTTATTACTAGCACAAAGGTGGACATTGAAGTGTCCATCAATCCGTTTTTTCTATTGTGTTTCTTTGCATATATATTTTATTGTATAATATCTGCTTGATTTTAGTTCATTTGTTTCAGTTTTACAATATCTATGTTATCTAAACTTATCTAAATTTTCGTGTCAATATTCATGTTACATGTTTTAAAATTTGAATTTGAATTTTAAAAAGATTGTGTAGTTATGAATCTATGGTTTTAATTTAAGTTTAAATTTATAAAAAAAAAAAACCTGTATTATTGAGGGTAAATAAATTTGTACAGAAAAAAGTCCGACCAAAATTAGGAGTTGCCTATGTATTAAGAGCTTGTGTTTGGATTGATTAAGGATGCATTATTTTTTTCACTATTTGTATTTGATTCTTAAACACTTGCATGAGACAATGTAACATACCTTGTTTACTCTAACATTCTCTGGTAGCTTCAAGGATCTACAATGAGACGGTTCATTGATTTCAGTGAGCTTCCATATCTTGGACTTGTCATTGGATTCTTCGCTTATTCTCGGTTTAACATCGCCCATGTTCCGTGCATCACCGTTCTGATTAGATAAAATTGACATATAGTTATTAATCAATCAGCTAATAATAACATTAATGCGCGAAAGACTTTTTTGTTGAGAAACAAAAAACCTTAGTACGAAAAAAGTTGCGAGTAAGGTGCATTAGAGGATAGATCACAAACCATTCCAGCAATAGCTGCTACAGATGAGGCTCTCTCTGCTATGGCAGCGCTAGTTGCGGCGGAAGCGGAAGAAATTGAATTTATTGTTGGCTGTCGCAAAACATCATGTTAGATTAAGGGTTTCTTTGGAATCTGAATTGACTTATTTGAGCTTATTTACTGGGCATAAGCACTTGTGAGACTATTTAAGAGTGCTTATGGAAACAGCTTATGACATGTACAAAAGTTGTTTGCTGCTTATTTCCATAAGCTCTCCAAATAACTTACAAAAACAGCTTATAGCTTATATTAAAATGATTTGACTTTACTTTATCTTTTGTTCGAAATAGCTTATACTTATACATTAACATTAATATGATAAATGTTTATACTATAATAAACAAACAGGAATACGACATCTATTAGTCTACCTTTGCCAAGGCTTCCGAGGCTCTTGACGCATCGTATATAGAATTCTCTAATGTACGCAATAAACGAATACCATCTGCATTGGCTAAAATTTTGATTCCGTTATCATTTGCTGAGACTGCTAAAAGAGTTCCATCCTTGTTGAAACGAATACGCGGGCTTGCCTAAAGATAAGACCAGGAAAAAATTAGCAACTACTATTTCTAATGATCGGCTCTTCAATTTATAATTAAAGAAAATAGTGAACTTACAGCGAGACCACCATCAGCATCAACTGTTGTTAAAAGTTGAATATTGTCCATATCCCAGAATTTAATGGAGAAATCATCACCGGCAGCCAAAAACCGATTTTTGGTAGTATCGAATTGCACTACACCTAAAGATTGTTTACGAAAACCTTGGTAGGTTCTTTTCACAGCTCCTTCACTTTCATTCCACTCCACAATAGAAGATTCCCCATCTTTGCTTGTTCCACACGAAAAGAGCCTATAGTACAGTATAGTATAGATTCAACGTTAAAACATTCGAACATAAAATGACGAAAAAATAGGAAATACAATTCAACTATGATGCAGTATTAAGCAAGTTACAAGGATCCATGGTTGAGAATATTGACCTTGTACCGTCCGCACTATAAGCCATGGTTGTGCACCATCGACCAGGAGCGTCATAATCAACACGAGAACCCAAATTGTCATACAACCATGCTTTTATTTTTCCGTCTAGCGCTGTCGAAAAGATGAACTACAACATACATGGAGTAAGAATTACTATTGGGTAGGAAACCGAACAGAAAAAAGGAAAAAAAAAAGGTTCTTTCTTTCAGGTTCTATATTAACAATATTAAAGGAGTCGTGCCAGAAAACTTGAAAAGCATTAGCCTTGAAGATGTTAAATTCAATTTCTACCTGAATGCTTTCTTTATAATGTGGACAGACAGAATAAACCGGAGCCTCGTGACCTTCAAACGTATACTGCTTTGCTCCCGAAGCAGCATCCCACACCTTAATGGTCTTATCATCACCACAGGTTATCACACATAGTTGCTTATTTGGGTGGGAAAATGCTAGATCGTTTACTCCGCCAACATGAGCATCAATCTAGAAGACAGGTTCACATTAAAACAATAATAACAATGCATATCTGTATAAGAGATGTATCAAGTGAGTGGAGTTTTAATCTGAGATTGTGAGAGTAAATCTGAACCATATAACCATACATGAATGATCATGATTACAAGTTATTTAAAGATTGCATGACCATTTAAAAAAGCCACACGACTTTTTGTTCTAATCTTAACCGTTCATAATTTGATATATGGCTATGATTCATTTCTCTTAAATGTTCCCTAACTATATATGTTTGTTTTTTTGTACCTCCAAGTGTTGTCGTACTTCATAACCACCATGGTAAGAGTATATCTGAACAATGTGCCTCGAGTAAGCAACTCCTGTTAATTTAACAAATTCAAGACATAATAAGTACTTGGATTAGTTGACATTGGAAAGTAAATAATTCTATAATACATTGAAGAATTAGAGAAGTTTTCAACTAACCAAATAAAGCACCGTCAGGACTCCAAATCACACGATTAACAGAAACACTCGGTTCTTTGACAAGAGAAGCCTAAATCAATCACGGTTAGTTTTCTCTTCAGTCATGGCCAACTTACAAAAGAGTAAGGATTCAATGAAAATTTTCAACCAAAACATCAATGTGTGTAAAGAGTACCTGAAATGGCATTGAACATGCACTAAGATCCCAAACTTTGAAGTTCCTCGAGACTAACCGTTCCCTAGAACCCACCTCCCATAAGGCAATGTCCCCCACATTTGTACCAACTAACATTGGATAAAGAAAATCTTGGTCAAATGATAATTTTGTGGAAAATAAATGCAAAATATATTAAAAAAAAATAGCATCATTCAAATGCCTTAGAACTTAGAAGAGAAGCCAACCTAGAAGTAAAGATTGTTGAACCGGATGAAAGTCCATGCTCATAGGAGATGAGCCTTGATTCAAAGTTCGCATGACAGTCTTCGGCAACGGCAAGTCATCAGGTGCATTAAACGACTGACCATGACCATGTCCATGACCTTGGAATGTTGGTGACAACACATTGACAGGTAGATTTACCTATATGAAGCGATCGATAGCAGAACACATGAGGTGTCAAAACTTTCATATGCCAGGGTGTGATTTTCTAATGATGTGTCTAAAAGTAAATACCACATTACCTCGTCTGTTATTCCCATTGGCCTTGTTCTCTTAGCAACATGATCCGAGTCTCCGGATGGATAGTCGACTGAAGGATTAGTTGGAGGGGTCCGAGGATGCTTCAAAGCACCTAAACATTAGAAAGAAACAAAAATCAAATGTCATATTAGACATAGCCCCTGCTTGGATAAGCAGCTTAATTAAGAGTTTATAGCATCAACGCTTATCATATAAATGCTTATGTCATAAGGTGTTTTTATATGATATCATGTAGAGAACGTGTGAACATATTATAAGTTATTTCCATAATCTCTTCTAGACAGTCTCACAATTACTTATATGTCAGTAGATAAGCTCAAATAAGTGAATCCAATCTATTCATTCTAGGGTATGACTAACATAAATAAGTTGGAGAACAATAAAAAGAGAAATAGGGTATTACCAAGACCTATAGCTCCTCCGCCAGAAACCGCAGCATGTGCTATAGTTGTAGGATTTGGCATCCAACCAGCAATGGGTGTTGGCACTGGCGCCGGAGTAGGTTGAAATGGCTATAAAAATGAAGCACAAAATAGTTCGGCACCATAGTAAGAATCAAACGTAGCGATGACATAAAGCGAAGCCTTTGATATATCAAAAGAAGGTGGATAATAAGTTTAGCAACCCTACCCCATGAGCACCGAGAGGAGGAAATCCTCCAGCCTTCGGTAAGGATCCTAATAGCGGACTGTTGGCAGGTGAAGGCGCCCGTGCACCATTCGGTTGTTGTCCACATGAGTGGTCCACAAAAAGGGTTTTTATATCAGGATTTGGACGCGGATTCTTACAAAGTTGATGCTGCCAATTCAAGCTGTAATTCATTTTTGAAAAAGGAAAAGAAAACCAATAAACACCGAATAATTGGATAATCTCCATCAACTTCATATGAAGATACTGAATGCAATCTCATGAACATAATGAACCAAAAAGCTATTTCACATTCACAGCACAAGTTTGTGTTCTCTATTGAGAAATGAATATGCTTGGACTTAGAAGAAAAAAAACTACCTTTGATTGATGAGGGTCCTTAACCTCGAGTTTTTAAGGTTAGGAAATTGCAATTTGTCGCGAAACAAGGGATTTGCTTCAATGAGCTTTTTAAGCTCAACCAACATGATTGCTCGCGCAGACTTTGTATCACCATACTTAGACAACTGTTCGTTTTCCCTATAACAATAATAACAGAAACTCAATCACTGCATTTTACAAACCAAAAATTGGAGTGCAAAAAAGAATTTATACTTAAATTAGTACCTAAAATTCTCCAATGTCAAAAGCTGTGTGATTTCCTTGAACAATTCTTCATTAAATGTAGAAAACACTTTCAAATCCTTCACTAATATCTCTACCGCTTTAGACCGGTCATGCCTATACAAGTGAAATTGTTGTTATATATGCTACCTCGAATTGAACTATAATTCTAAGACTCGAGAATCCACAAGTAACTATCAACCATAGTTCTAAATTGCAGCCGCAGTATAACAGTTTTATAGGTCTTCACAACAGCATTGCAACTACAATTGCGGCCGCGTCAACTGCATTTAGCTGCGCAATATAAATATTTGCAATGTAGCCACAACAGCAACCGCAATTTAAAACCAAAAAGTAATGTGAGACTTACTTATCCAATGCCTCAAGATACTTTTGCTTCCTTATCTCAAAAAATATCTTCATAGAATATCTATTATCATCAACTTTTGTGAAACCAGATAAGTACTTTTCAACTTCATCCCAATTTCCATTATGAACTTCATCCTCAAAATATTTCATGTTAAAGAAAAATCCAGACTCCTGCTCAAGCCTTTTCAAAAAAATAATAAAAAAGTATAATCAATTAATAAATCAGTCAAATGTGGTAACCATAAAAAAAACATTATACTAAAAAAATAATACCAAAAATAATAATAAAGTTAAAAATAAAAGAACAAACTAATTAGCCCCACTTGTGAACAGTCTCTTTGAACTTTTCCTCATCCAGAAACTGCAAGATCAAGAACACCAATTCTCTACTCAGAGATGACATCTTAACCACACTAAAATCACCAACACTCAACTAGATCTGCAAAAATAAAATTCAAAAAAGTTACAAAAAATTGAAATAAGGGTCAGCTATAAATAAATAAATAATAAATAAATAAATAACCTGAAAAAAATCACAAATTAAGTGATAATTAATTAAAATCACTTAACCAGAAAGCATTTATGGAAAGAAAGAGAAAAAAAAACCTTCTTTAATACGCAAAAATTAATTAATTAAAGAAAAGCGATGCGATTTTGTTGGCCAAACAAAAACTAAGAAAAAAAATTAACACCCCATTTGACTCTCCCTCTCTATTATCCCAAATGATCAAAAAAAAAAAAAACTTTATTACAAGAT